>PVJN01004555.1:0-43841 GCA_004026805.1 Lasiurus borealis
ATATTCAGTCATTTGTTTTCCTCCATTTCTTTCAGTTGTGACCTGTTACTTTTTCTTCACATTTTTGCTGCTTCCCTGAGTTAATGGAGTAGCTCTTAATGCTAGGTGTCCTATAGGGCCTGGTGGCTCAGCCTCCTAGGTACCTGAGTTGGACACTCTTGGTGCATCCCTTTGTGGGCTGTGTGTACAGTCTTGTTGTGGTTAAGCCTTGATTGTTGTTGGTATCACTGGGAGGAATTGACCTCCAGGCCAATTTGCTGTGAGGATCAACTGTATCTATGATCGGAGAACTTATGTGCTGGAGACACCCTTATGAGACAAAACTTGCTTCAGTGGGGTTTTGATGTTCACTGAGTCTGCCTCCTGAGTGTGTCTTTTATGGATCTTAGGAATTGTAATCTGGATGGTTTTACTCTGACCCCTGGTACAGTGGCTCTTGGATATCCAAGGAGGTGCTAATTTAGCCTCTTCCTAAGGCCACCTAGCAGGAACTATGGAGACATCAGCAAATTCCTCTTCTTTGCTTGGGTTTTGGAAATGCCCAATGAGGCCCAGCTGTGAAGCAATGCAAGCTGCTGTGGGGCCTTGGGCCTTCTTTTGGATGTTCTGGGTTTCACTGACTCAGCTGCAGTTTGTTAGGTAAGTTTAGAATTCAAAGGACCAGACCATTCATATGCAAAAGCCTCCGCATGGATTGGAGAGAGTCTCAGGGTAGAGCAAACAGCATTGGCTTCATGGAGCAGGATCTCAGAGTGGAACAAACAGCAATGGCTTCCCATCAATCATCCCTGCCCTAAGAGGCCCCTGGGTCTCAGTGTCCCATGGTAATTGCTGCAAGCACCTCTGAGAGAAAGTTACCCTCGAGTTTCACCCACTGCAAGATAGTCCATTTTCTCCCTGTATGAGTCTGGGTCTCCAGAGTCTTGCCCGGAACTGGAGTTCAGAGCAGTTGGGAACTTTTATCTCCCTCCTGGTTGAGAAAGCCAGCTGAGTATTCAGTTGCCAGCCTCTTCACACTAGTGGGCCTCTCTATCTGACTTCTGCAGCTCCTGTAAGTCTCAGTGTGCTTTTCTCTTTCCTTCTAGTTGTAGAATTTCCACTCAGCCAACCTTCCTGTGGTTCTGGATGATGTCAGTTGTAGTTTTGAAATTGTTGTGCGAGGCAGCAGTTCAGGTGTTTTTACCTATGCTGCCATCTTGGTTTCTCCCGATTCCAGAGCAACTTTTTATTCTCTGCCTTCTGAAAATGTTTTTCAATAACTAGAGCTGAACTGTTCAATACAATAGCCTCTAACCACATGTGGCTATTGAGCACTTCAAATGTGGTTTGTCTGAGTTGAAGTGTGCTGTACATATAAGGTACACACCAGATTTTAAAGACTTAGTACAAAAAATGTATATCTTATCAATAACTTCTTCATATTGATTATATATTAAGGTGATACTATTTTTGATACAGTGGGTTAAATTGATTATATAATTAAAATTAATTTCATGTTAAAAATAAATTTCATGTCTATGTTTACTTTTAATGGGTCTACTAGCAAATTCAATTTTAATTTATTTACTTATTTATTTATTTGAATATATTTTATTAATTTTTTTTTACAGAGAGGAAGGGAAAGGGATAGAGAGTTAGAAACATCTATCAGAGAGAAACATCAATCAACTGCCTCCTGCACACCTCCCCACTGGGGATGTGCCCACAACCAAAGTACATTCCCCTGACTGGAATCAAACCCGGGACCTTTCAGTCTGCAGGCTGACACTCTATCCACTGAGCCAAACCGGTTTTAGCACAAATTTTTAAATTACATGTGTGGTTTGTGTTATATTTTGGAAGTGCTACCATAGACTCTGTATATTAATGACAGGGGATCATTAGATTTCACACCCTTTCAGACATGTCAAGTATAAGTTAGAACATGACTTGGTTTAGTAGCTAGATTTAATTTTCCACATTTGTCAACCTAGTATCTTTAAGAAGATAAAATTCATATTTAATCCTACCTTCAAGAAAACACTTTCTAGAGATTGAGATGAAAGTAATGCAAAAGTATCTACAATAGTCCATGAAAACAGGCATTTTCAACTTTGCTCCCAAAGGAAGGGATTTAATTCAAACTTTGTAGATAACGTAAAATACACTCAAGAGAGCGTAAAAGCATCAAGAGGGAAACAGGTTTTTGGAGGGATAAGAGATTCTTTATTGTTCAGCTCTTTCAAAAAATATTCTACCTTTGTTTTTTAATCTATTTTTTTTTTCATGTAGGGCTTGGAAAACAAACAATGGGCAAAAAGGTATTCCTAGCAATGCCAGGGAGGGCCTTAGAAGACCATGTAAGGACATGTGGCTTTCAGGGCAAGGGTAACAGAAAGGGCCCCTCGTGCTCGGTTTACCATAGAATCCAAAAACCAGCAGCTGAAAGGTCCTCCTTCCCATGGTGCTTTGAGAGTGCTCTCTGCCTGTGTCCTGCTCTCAAGTGGACCCAGCATTCTGTGGTTCAAAAGCCATTTCCCTTTTCACCACATTTTTTAAAGGTCCTTTCTGTAAGACACCCCCACCTGTTACTCCATCAAGTTAACTGATTGCAGGTGCCTGGAAGAAGATGGCTTGGAAAACAGGATAACTGAGAAAAGAAAAATTGTAGCAGAACACCCTACCTTGTGCTCGGCAGGTGTCCCGTGGACATGGTGGCAAGCTCCCAGGCCTTGCAAAGGTGCCCCAACCTCCTTTTGCCATATTTACCCAGGAACTCTCTTCTATGGTGGGGACCAGGCTCCCTGCAACCAAGGACAGGCCTGAAGTGTTGATCGTCAATGTTTGCTCACCAGGTCTGAAGTAGTTCAGGATTCCTAAGCAGATGCACCGAAACAAAGAACAGCCTTAGGACTTGGCCCTTTGCTGGCCAGCCCAGAGCAAAACTTCGAATGGAGCCCTGGAGGTCCATCCTACTGCTGAAAAAGGAACATACCACCCCAGAAAGGCCCGATTTCATGAACAAATCAGCACAAAGAACAAAGTGTAAAATATGTGTTGCTACTGGAACAGAAGGAAAGCCCCATTTCCAGACAACCAAGCCTTTCGGATGCCTGAAACAGCGTCCACGGACCTGCAGCTCCCTGATTCGCAGGTGGCACAGGTACAGTAAGGACAGGTAGGCGCCTCACCTTACGACAGGATCCTCATCACTAGGCCCAGTCCCATCATCCAGGCCCAGCAGGTGCAGGGCCCTGGCATAGTTGTACCCATAGCAGGCAAGAAATATAGAATATACATCCCTTTCATCTCAAAGTGGTCTGGATATTTATATTCAATTTATATACAACAAATTGAAGTCACCTTTATTTAACTTAAGGGATTTTCATAAAATCCACCCTTTAAAAATTGTACTGAAGATAAAGTAATTACTCTATATGTACAAATAAAAAAAGATGTTTCTCTTAGCAATCCCTCTTGTTAAAATCCCAGTCCTAAAGTGAAACACTAATTTAGCTGTTTACCTGCTTTCACAGTCTTGTTTTTATTTCAGCTTCAAATACTTTAGAGCTAACATATAATCTCCATAGCAGTCAGTCACTCGGTGTTCCCCGCAGTGTTTAACTCATCTCCGTGAGTCAACAATGAAATGGGTTAGCTTTACCCCGTCTCTATTTTCTGCTTGACGGGCTCCCCAGCACACTGATGGAGAAGGTAGCGTGGGCGATTTTCATTTCGTTCCATCGAAAGGTCATCTTTCTTCATGTTTTCATTCCTTCAAAAAAGTAGCATTAGTGTGATTACCAAAACATTTGCAACATTACTAACAAATTCAGAGTTAAGCCATCACAAAATTAAGTCTGATGACCCGGGACACATTTAGATGAAAAGTAGAAAAGCATTTTGATCCATTTCAACCTGACATGAAAATCTATTTCTAAAATACATTAGGGGTCATTATTTTAGTATTATGTAGTCTTTGTTTTACAAAACTATTCACATCTTTTAAATATCAGCCATCCTTCCTCCCCTTTCTCATGTAAAACTTCATGGTTATGATGAGTTGATACACTTGTCTAGTGGATGTTTGGAACCTTGAACCTCTAATCTAGTCTCTAAGAGACATCAGTGGATTATACTCTTTTTTTTTCTACTTTTTAGCTAGTATATGATTAACCACTTAAAGTCTTCACCCTATTTTTGCATTTGTAAGATGGCATGACAATGGAAAATAAGTTGCTATGAGAATTAAATGACAGGATGGATAAAAGCGTAACTCCTGGCACCTTATAGGTGCTCAGTACATGCTGGTTCTCTCGTGCCCATGGGTTACAGTAGTCAGACAGCTCTGTAGGATCTATCACAGAAATCATGGTGTATACTTACTTCTTTTTTTCTTTTTTATGGCAAAGGTGGAAACTTATTGAAGATTCCCACGTGGGGAAGGGGAAAGAGTACCCATACATTTATTTCCACATTCATCTTTCCTGATACCAAGAAGGATGAAGTCATGCACCCAGGGCCTCTAGGAAAAACTGGGAAGAAGGTAATATTGGTGTATGGTCCTGCCCCTGGCCCTCTGAGCAGCCCCTTTTTTAGTGGCTCTCTCTGCCTGTCTCTGGACACAACCCCCATTCCCAGAAGCCGTGATCTTTCATACTGACACCGATCCCCTTGAGAACACTGAGTGGCAGTGGCTGAGGTTGGAAACCTCAACCTACCCCCCGCCCTTTAGATTATTTACATCCTAATTTGGGGTTCCTAAAATTCCAACAATGGTAGAAACTACTGGTTGTTCCCCGAGATCCATTGTCCTCTTTCCCCACAGTAATGTAGTATCTATCTTGGCACATGGCCACCCAGATAAAGATGACATCTCCAAGCCTCTCTTGCAGCTAGGTGTTAGCTATGTGACTAAGTTCTGACCAATGGAGTGAGCGTGAAAATGCTACATGGCAGCTTCTGGGCATTTCCCGGAAGTGGCAGCTTCCCTATCCCTAGTCTCCCTCCTGCTGCTTAGCACATGAATGTGACAGCTGAAGCGTCATCTCAGACCAGGGGTTGATCTTTGGTATGGAAGTTACATTAGTTGGAACTCCAGGATAAAAGGAACATGGGTGCCCGAGGACCCCACGGAGAAAGGCGTCACACCAGCTCTGTAGTTCCTACTCCTGGATTTTAACTTGAGGGAGGGTAAGACATTTTCATATCCTTTAATCTTCTATTATCTTGTGTCTAACTATGACTAACAGCCAACCTAATCTTAAGTGACAAAATCCCCAATACTCTAAACTACCAGCCTTTATGACAGGTTGTGGGAAGAGCAATTTGAATAGGAAAATTAGCAAGAGAAGGGGAGAGAGAAAGCTGTCTAACCGGGTGTCATTAGTGGCTTCCCATTCTGCCTGTGGGTAGAAGGTCCTGTCTGTTCCGGGTTAGTGTACACATCAGTATATTTCTGTGTAAACGTACCACAACCTTAGGACTAGAAAAGACCTTGGAAGGTGTTGTGGTACACTCTGGTTCCTTAATCCAAAAACACAGGATCATTATCCCAAAATAAAAAGAATGTCTGTTGTGTTGTGTTTTTTTTTTGTTGTTGTTGTTGTTGTTTTTTAATTTGTAGGAAAGCACATACTCCATGAAGGGAGATGAACTTTGACAGTTGCTATTTGACCCGGAATTTGGGGTGAGGGGTAAGGGGTGAGAGGCGCTCTAGGGCAGCCCTTTGCCTCCCAGCCTATGGCACTCTGGTGTTGCAGTTCGGCATTGCCCAATGTGTGTGGCTCCAGAAGGCCAGCTCAGAGCCGCAGCCTTTCTCTGATGGCACGGTGACATTTTCCGCTGTTCCTAAAATTACCCAGAATTATATAGGAAAGAACAGAAAGTGACATAAATTGCAGTGAAAGAACTTGAAGGAAAGACTGAACAAACCACAAAAGTACTGCTGGGCCAGCAGATTGCCAGGAAGAGAGGAAGGGGGCACAGCAGGCTAGGGAGAGTAAGGCCAGCATCTTCCAGGAAAACAGAACCAACCACAACCCACAGAAGGAAACTGCTCAGGAAAGGCCAAAGCCCTTGAGGGCACTCCCCTGGGAGAACTGGACCAGATTGGCAGCACGGCTGACCAGAAACCAGAATGTCAGCACCACCTGCGCGCATCCTGTCTTCCCGGGTAGGTAAACCCTCCGACATCTGCTCGGACTCATAACTGGGTATTTGTCAGCATGGTTGAGTTCACATATGTTGACAGTTCTGAGGTTGCCACTGGTTGCAAATCTCATTTTCTTCTGGGAAATTGGCAGTGGTAGTGGAGTGGAAGAAATACTAAGAGGAAAAGTAATTCTGTTACGTATTCCTCTCCTCAGTGTCTTTGCCGCTTACTTGTGTATATCTGCAGAATAAAAAGATTAGAAGGACATACACTGAATGTTAACACCATTGTTTTCTTTAGGTGGTAAAATAATGGGTGATTTTTATTTTCTTTCTTAAAGTTTTCTATAGTTCACAAATTTACACACCACTATTGTCATTAAAAAATGTGTGTTTGTTTTAAAGTGGATGAGGGAAACCAGGAAAACGTTGTTTTGTATTTCCCTGAACTTCTTGCACATTGGAGCTACTGTGGACAACACCACTTCTGTGAGAGCACATGACATCCCCATTACATCACGTTGTCTCTGGAGGTGGAGGGGAGCATAGCATAGATGGGGAAACGGCTATTACTCACTTCCTCTTAGGTGTGGCCAGTGAGAAAAAGCAAAAGAAGAGGCAAAGAGTGTAGTATCTTCTGTCATTTCACTGTTCATAACATTAAAAAAAAATCATTTTATTTATTTATTTTTTAAAATATATTTTATTGATTTTTTTACAGAGAGGAAGAGAGAGAGATAGAAAATTAGAAACATCAATGAGAGAGAGACATTGATCAGCCGCCTCCTGCACACCCCACAGTGGAGATGTGCCCGCAAGCAAGGTACATGCCCCCTACCGGAATCGAACCTGGGACCCTTCAGTCCACAAGCTGATGCTCTATCCACTGAGCCAAACTGGTCTCGGCAAAATCACCATTTTAAAACATATCTTTAGAAATACAATGATTAATAGCAGCATTTAATGTTTGTATACTAAATAAACATTTTAGTAAACATGTGTTTTCTTGGTGAATGACGTTGGACACAAGAAACCCAATATTTCAGAATTACAGATTTGGGAGGCTTCACACAGAGCTAGCTGGGCCATTTCCTCTGGTCAGAACTATAATGAAATTATTTAGTTATATCTCCCCCCCCCCAAAAAAAAAGAATACCCAAAAAGTGCAGTTCATTTGGACCAGAATTCTCTCTTTCTAGTTATACACTATTTTCAATTAACAATTATAAGTAAATTTGATAGTTTTTTCTTCATCATCTAAACCCAGATTTTTATACAAGTCTGGAATTAGAACTGTGATTAAAGAAAAGAGCGGCCAGTCTTTGATGCAAATGGTAAGTAATGGCCAGTTCAAATTGTCATAAAAACATTATTAATGTTTAGACAAACATTGTGTTAAAATGGATGTGGGAAACAGGTTCTCTTATAAGTTGCTGGTTGGGGAACATGGTATAACACATTGGCAGGACCTATAAAAATTTTGAAGGGCACATTCTGTGAGTAAGAAAATCCATTTCTAAATATTTGTTCTAGTAAAACACACATTGCACAGGAGGCAAATATAAGAAAGTTTAGTAGGCAGGATTTCTAATAAAGGGAAAAATGGCAACAAGGATCCATAGGGAGCCAATATGTAATCTGTAGAATACAACAAAATAGAATGCAGCATTTAAAGAGAACAGGAGTGACAGGTCTCTAAAACATACTGTTGGGTGAAGAAAGCAAGTTACAGAAATATATCCAAGGGTATGACAGATGGTTGATAGAGAAAACTGGATTGTACTATATATTTATTTTATTTTATTTTTTATGAGTCCATACCCAAGGATATTTTTCCCATTGATTTTCAGGGAGTGGAAAGGAAAGAGAAAAGGGGATGGAGGAGAGAGAGAGAAAGAGAAACATCAATGTGAGAGAGACACATTGACTGGTTGCCTCCTACACACTCCCTTGAGTTAACCTGCAATCCAGGTACATGCTCTTGAATGGGAAACAAAACCATGATCCTTCAGAGTTCAGGCTGATGTTCTACCACTGAGCAACACCAGCCAGGGGACATATGTATAGATATAAATATATTGAAAAGGATTATAGCAATAACAATGTTTACCTCTGAGGAAATGGAATGGGGACCAATATTTAGTCCCCATTAAAGTTAAAGCATTAACTTTTCAGTGATGTCAATTTTTATACGGAGAAAAATTATTTGACATTTATTTATTACTTCTGTAGTTTAAAATTAATAAAAAAAACTATTTGAAAAGAAAAATAGTAACTTTACAGTGGATATAACTGGAAACCATGTGATCAAGATGAACATCCCCAGAGATGTCATGTGGATAGTGTCTGCCCCTGATGTGATGTGACAAGAAGGGCACTTCACCCCTTGGCGTGTTCTTCCTCCAAACCTATAACCTCAGTGTGACCATGTAAAAAACACCAGACAAACTCACATTAGGGAACATTCTACAGGTTGCCTAGCCAGTACTCCTAAAGAATGTGAAGGTCATGATAAACATGGAAAAATGGAGGAATGAGATTAGACCTGCGGAGACTGGGGAGACGTGACAATTATGTGCTGTGTGGTACCCTGAATAGGATCCAGGAGCACAAAAAGGACATTGATGGAGAAAACAGTGAATTCCAATAAAAGTTGAGTTTAGTTAACAGTAATGTTCCAATGTTGGCTCCATAGGTGTGACAAATGTGCCATCCTATAATATAAAAGGCCAGAGGCATCACTACTGGAATGACCAGAGACCAGATCACCACAGCCCCTCACTGGCTGACCCCGCCCTCAAGCAAGCAGTTAGAGCCAATCAGGCAGGCAGGCAGAGTGGATAGGCATGATCAGATAGGCAAATCGGCTGTTAGGGGTGTTCAGGTAGACAGGCAAGTGGTTAGGGGTGATCAGGTAGGCAGACCAGTGGTTAGGGGTAATCAGGTAGGAAGGCAAGTGGTTAGGGGCAATCAGGTAGGCAGACCATTGGTTAGGGGCAATCAGATAGGCAGGATAGAGGTTAGGGGAGATCAGGTAGGCAGATGGCCCCTCGCCAGGCTAGCCCCATCCCCAAGCAAGCAGTTAGGGGCAATCAGCAGGAAGGCAGAGTGGATAACAGTGATCAAGTAGGCAGACCAGTGGTTAGGGGTTATCAAGTAGGCAGACCAGTGTTTAGGGGTGGTCAGGTAGGCAGGCTAGTGATTAGGGGTGATCAGGTAGACAAGCCAGTGGTTAGGGGAGATCAGGTAGGCAGATGGCCCCTCGCAGGGCTGGCTACCCACCCCCCCAGCAAAGAAAGAGAGAGGCCCAGGCCAGCCAAGCCATTGCACCCCAGCCTGTCGCCTACAGAAGGAGGCCACCGGTGGCAGGGAGCTGTGCAGCACTGCACAGATGGCAAGGATTGGAAGTGGCAGGGGTGGACCAGTTGCCTGCAGCCCAGGGAAGGAAACTTCTTATAGGCCCTGATCTCAGTCCAGGCCTAGGAACCCTACCCGAGGGGTCCCGGATTGTGAGAAGGTGCAGGCTGGGCTGAGGGACCCTCCCTGTTCCCTTCTCCTCCAAATGCATAAATTTTTGTGCACTGGGCCTCTAGTAGTAATATAAGATGTTAATAATAGGAGAAAGGGGGTAAAGGAACACCTGGGAACTCTTTGTACTATCTTTGCAACTTTTCTGCAAACCTAAAACTATTCTAAAATAAAACATTTATTTTTATTTTAAAAAAATTCCCTAAAGGAAGGTTTTGGTGAACAGTATTCACTGAGAATTGATCAGAAACTGTTCTGAAGTTGCACTACAATTAGTGCTTATAGTCTCCCAAATAGGACATCGAACTGTCAAAATGGACAGTCCTATGAGGTTTGCTTTCCTTCATGCAGACATCCCTTAAGAAAGTTATTTTTCATGAGGAATTGGTTATCACTTGCCAACTTCAGAATCAAGATGCTCACCAGCATACAGATGCTAAAATTCATACTTGACTGCTATGTGCTCGCAAAATAGCAACAGAGCTTTAAAATTCATACCCCACTCCTGTGACCCCTCCCAGCTACTACCTTTTACTTAACCCTCATCTCCTGTGACAAGCATTCAACTTTCAGAGTGTAGCATGCTACCACTGTGCTCTTATACTCCATAGAATGACTCTACCAAAACAGAAAAAATACTTGAGGAGCTCACCAAGTAACACCCACAGGAAACTGTGAAGCAAAGAGAGAACTATTGGTTACTGCCTTAGAACTTCCTGACTTAAAACCTGTGCTATTTTTTTAATACACCGAGTGGCCAGATTATTATGATCTCTTAATGCATAATAATCTGGCCATTCAGTGTGTGTGTATATATATATTTCAGAGGCCCGGTGCATAAATTTGTGCATGGGTGGGGTCTGGCCAGGGAGAGGGAACATGGGCAGTTGGCCAGCCTGCCTGCTGGTTGAATTCCTGGTAGAGGGGACAATTTGCATACTAGCCTTTTATTATATAGGATATAACACTAAGTGGCCAGATTATTATGTGTTCAGAGATCATAATAATCTGGCCACTCAGTGTATATTTTTAATGATTTCAGAGATGGAGAGATAGAAACCTCAATGATGAGAGAGAATCATTGATTGGCTGCCTCTTGCACACCCCGTATAGGGAATCAAGCCCACGACCTGGGCATGTGCCCTTGACCAGAATGAAACCCGAGACATTTCAGTCCCCAGGATGATGCTCTATTCACTGAGCCAAACCAGCTAGGGTGCTATGCTCTTTTCAGTTCCCTATGTGGAAAGCCCTGTGCAGCCCGTTTGCATGGCTAACTCCTTCTCATTCATCAAATTTCAGCTCAGATGCCCCTGACTCTGAAAGATCTTGGCCCTTCTCTCTGCCTGTGGGTGCTCCTTTTCCACCCCATTGCCCTCTACTCCTGTGGATTTCTTCATGGCACCCACAAGTTAAAGATGTAGATTTTCTTCTTTGTTCATTCATTTATTACGTGTTCCATTTCCAGAGCCCAATACAGTTCCTGGCACAAAGCTAACATTTTATGTAATGATCACTGAATGAATGAATGAATGAATGAATGAATGGGAAACAGAGGGAAAACTTGCATGACACTAGTAAGTACAGTAATTTGTGTGTGTATATGTCTCCCCTCTTGCTCCACTTGTAGAACCTATAGGTATGCTAAGTCTCTTTAGGGTCTAGTTACCATGAACCAACTTAAAAACACAGTGCGCACATTTTTTTCCCTTGGTCAATTCCAAGAGCAACATTTACAAGTCAGTAAATAGCCAGGGGAAGTGGTTTTTCTTTCTTCCTCCTTTTTAAACATTTGGACAACGGAATTCAAAACAGATTTGATGAAAGCACAGATTGCCTTTTATTAATACCCCGACTTTCCATTTCTCTGCAAAGGGAGGGAGACAATAGTAGAGAACAGTTCTCGCCACTGTGTGGCTGGGCTCCTCACACTGTTGCTCTAACTTAGTGCTTTCTGCCTCTTTATATTTCCCTGAGCCATTGCCCCCTGCTCTCACTATGCACCTTTCACTTTCCACTGACACAGCGACCCCAGAGAGGTACCCTCCTTTGTCCCCTAAGTACCCATGGGCACTGCCAGAACTCTGTCCAAACCGCAGCCTGGACCTCAGCACTTCTCCGTGATTCCAAACATGAAGCTCTTCTTCTTGACTCCATCTCCCAGTGCCTCCCACCCTTCCCTCACATTCACCTCCCTCCCCCCTCATTTAGCCACCAGGAGTTTAACTCTCCCTATCCTCTCCGCCAAGGGGGGGAAACAGGTATGTGACGAAGACCCTCAGATGCAAGTACCAGAGCTTCCCAGATAAAGGAAGATTACATCGGCATCAATAAACAGTCTTTCCAGGATGCCAGGGGCAAAGGTCTTATTCAGAGACACGTGGGATGAGTCTGCTTTTGCCCTTTACCCTCCACCCTACACTCATTCCCTACTCCCAACCCTCTCCCCCCTCAGTTTGGTTCAAGAAGTAGAAGAGCCAGATGTTTTAAGTGTCTCCTTGTTAGTACAAGGTCTTCCTGAATGGTGACATGTACCTGGTTGTGAAATGACAATAGGATAGGGAGAATCTGGCTGATTTCTCAACTCTAGCCGAGGGAAAAGCCTCACTGATGGATGCAGGCACTCTCCGGGAATCCAGGGGCCACGAGAGCCATGCTGTGGTGCAGCATCTGGTCCTGGTCCGTGTGGCTAATTTTTCATGATCTTTTCTAGATCCTCGTCCAAGCAGATTAAAACGTTACAGAAGTTGTGGTGTGTGTGTGTGTGCATACGCACCTTTGTGTTAGCTTCACAGTCTGTAACTCATTAAACCCATTTCAGGTTTTTCTCTCTCTCATAAACAGCCTGGGATGGTGGATCATGACAGTGCTTCTCTTTCTAGAATTCTACTAAATTTCTCTGTGCTTCCGACTTCATGTGTCATTTTTATTCACTCTACAGTTGTCTTCAGGGGCAAAAGTAATAGCATTATTATGCAGAGTGGGCTCACTGCAAATTCATGTCCTCTTATGTCAACTGGGCCCTCTTAGCTACATGGTCATCCTTATGATTTCCTCTCATTGGTGACTTTTCCCACGTTGATACCTGCTCACACCCCTCTTACTTTCTAACTCACTAACCTGAACATCTTCCTCTTCCTCTCCCTTTCCTTCTCACTCTCCAAGGCAGCAGATCATCCACAAGCTCCTGCATAATATCTTTTAACGCCAGAAAATTCTACATACCTTATTCACCTCAATGGAAGTGATGCCATTGTACCTTTCTCAAAATTACTCCTCCACTTGTGTGTTTGTTTTCACCCCACTCTCCCGCTTTTCCCCAGGATCATCTGTGTCTCAAATTTATTTTTTCATATCTTCTATCTCTTCTTCTCCACTGCTCCTTCCCTTCAGAGCATAAATAAACACACTGAGTTTTCTCAGCCTAAGCAAGCAGATGAAACGAAACTCTTCTCTTACAGAGCATAAACAATAGCAGATTATAGCTTCAAAATGCTATAGTACAGTTGTGAAGACAAATATTGCTAGGTTTATGTAGAAACTCCCTTTCCTTGCCAAAATTCATCCCTATCCCATGTAGTAACTACCTAACAAGCTCCCTGCCTTCCATTTCTCTCTCTTTCAATCCAATTAACACTGGGCTGCCACGTTAATCTTCCTAAAAATATATATAGCTTTGTACATAATATTGCACACATTCCTTATGGAACTTATATGCAGCTACTACAACCTGTTCTCTCCTCCCCACCAAAAAAATCCTCTCTTCACTCTATTTCCACACGAGTCTTCGACTTCACCAAATTTGAACACTTGACGTATAGTCTCTCCTCTGCATTGTTGGTCATACTTCCCTCCTGGAATGTGCTCCTATTTCCCTCTCCACCACCACTTCCTTTAACCCTCCGCTTTCTTCAAGCCCAATTAAACGCCATATGAGTTGGACAGTTGATAAATATTGTGTGTTTAGACAGAAAGTGGTCCTCACAGGGTTCTGGTTCTACTGAGAAAAACCTTTTGAAGAAGGAGGAAATGGAGAGTTTTTCAAACTTACTTTGAAAAGCTACCAAAGTAAATTTTAAAGGTCTACACACAGGTGGTGAGTCACACAGAAAGGTCTATTGGTTATTTTCCCCTGTGGTACCTGGTAGAGGTTGGTGTTACTATAAATATTCTCCCAGATTCGGCCAGAGTTGCATTGGTGCAACTCTGGGAAGCCTCAGAAGTGGGATGAGATGGAGCCAGCATGACTGTCTTTGCTGTGTGATCTTGGAGCACTTGTGTTACTCTCTCAGGGCTGGAAATCTTCAGGAGAACATAGAGGAGAAGGAGTGGTTGGGAGAAGGGTTATTCCCTTCTTCTCACAAGAATTTGGTTGTGTAAACATGAATAAGAGAGAAGCTCCAGGTGAGACTTTATTAAATTTTTAAAAAATCATGATTCCTTTAGGTATATTCATCCACTCAAGCACCGTAAGTATTCAAATACACATAAGAGCCCATTTAAAATTCTGTTACAACCCCCTAAGTACAAGTGTTGTATCACCAATGAAACCCCTATCCATTTGGGGTACAAACTGTCTGCAGTTAGAAAGCTGTCAGGAGATGGATGAGGAGGAAGCTGCTGGGTAGTCTGAGGAAAGTACAAGCTTTGTAAGGACACAGACCTGGGCTTGCATCCCTCCTGGAGTCCTGGCTTTTTTTTTTTTTTTTTTTTTTTTGAGTCTTGGCTTTTTGATGAAAAACAGGACAAGTCAACCTAATAAGATCACTAAGTATGTCTCTCCCAGGATTGCTGCAAAAATGCCTGGCATGTAGCAGGTGCTGAATAAATGTTCATTCTCCTCGTCGAAAGGTAAAAAAACAAAATAATAATTCCAGAGCTAAAATTCTACTTCAGTGATACACATGTTACCATGTTCTAATCATTTTAATATCACTACATCTCAAAGATCATTTAGGTCAATCCCTATCCAAATCTCAATGGTCCTTTTTTTTTTTTTTTTGTAGAGTAGAAAAATTTATCCTAAAATTCATTTGGAATCTCCAAGAACCCCAAATAGCCAAAATAATTTTGAAAAAAAAAATGACTCACATTTTCTGATTTTAAAACATACTACAAAACTACAATAGTAAAAATAGTGAGGTACTGGCATAAAATACACATTTAGACCAGTGGACTAGAATACAATCCTCAATTATATAACCAAATAATCTAAGACAAGGGTGCCAAGACCACTCAATGGGGAAGGAAAAGTTTCTTTAACGAATGGTATTGGGAAAACTGGATATCAACATACAAAATAATGAAGTTGGACCCTTATCCTCCATTATATACAAAAATTAGCTCAAAATGGATTAAAATGTAAATATAAGATCTAAAACCATAAAACTTTTAGTAGGAAAGAAGGTAAAAGTGTCATGACCTTGAACTTGGCAATGATTTCTTAGCTATGACCCCAAAAGCACAGGCAAAAAAAAAAAAAGTGAAAGGAGACAAATGTCACTACATCAAATTTATAAACTTCTGTGCATCAAAGGATGCACAATTAACAGAGTAACAAGGAAACCCATGGAATGGAAAAAACATATTTACAAATTATACATCTGATTATATATATCTGGGGTTAATACTCAGAATATATAAAAACTCTCCCACAACTCAACAACAACAACAAAAATACACAAATTTCCCAATTAAAAAATGGGCAAGTCTGGCCAGTGTGGCTCAATGATTGAGCGTCAACTTGTGAACCAGTAGGTCACAGTTCAAATCCTGATCAAGGCACATGTCCAGGTTGTGGGCTTGATCCTCATTGTGGGGTGTGCAGGAGGCAGCCAATCAATGATTCTCTCTCATCATTGATGTTCCTATCTCTCTCTCCCTCTCTGAAATCAATAAATATATATTTAAAAAAATAAAAATAAATAAAAAAAGAGCATTCTGATATATTCAACAACTTGGATGAAACTTGAGGACATTATGGTGGGTAAAATAAACTAGTCAATAAACAAAAAGACAAATATTATGATCCCACTAATATGTGGTACCTGGAGAAGTCAAACTCACTGAGACAGAAAGTAGAGTGGTGATTGCCGGGAATTGGGGGAGAGAGGAATTGTTCAATGGGTATACACTAGTAGTTCCAGCTTTCCCAGATGAAAAGCATTCTGGAGATGGATGGTGGTGATGGTTGCACAATAATATAGATGTACTTTATACCATTGAACTGTACACTTAAAAAGGGTTAAAATGATAAATTTCATGGTGTATTTTAACCATAATTTAAGAAAAAGGGTCAAAATAATATAAAGACAGGCCATGTACCCTTCACTTTGCTTCCCTCAATATTAACATTTTGCAAAACTACAGTACTGTACAGTATCACAACCTTGATATTGACATTGATACAAACAAAATATAGAGCAGACCCATCACCACAAGAATCTCTCCTTTTGAAGTTACACTCCTTTCCCTTCCCCACCATCTCTCCTGAACCTGTAGAATTTATGACTCTGTCCTCCATTTCTATAGTTTTGTCATTCCAAGAGTGTTGTGTAAATGAACTCATTTTTTTTTTTTTTTTTGGTGTTAGAACAACTCAGCAAAATAAAATTCCCGTGTATTGTGGACAACATTGTTTCACACATATATAAAACAGGCCAAATAAATAAATAAAAAAATAATCAGCAATTCCATAGACAAAAAAAAGGGAAAAATGAAACCTTTTTATCTTTGGCCCCTTTAACCATCTCATACAAACCAACTACTTGTAGTACAGCTAAGTCCATACACAAAATTACTGGAATGTTCGGAATAAGATTGATTTTTTGTTGTTGTTTTTGTGTTTTTTTTACAAGGTTTTTTTCTCCTTTGAGATTATAATGAACATGGTCACATCACAAGTGAAGTCAGAAGTAGGACAGAGAATGCTCCAAAGGCTGGTTTGCTCATTAAAAACGGCTGACCCCTAACAATATGTACAAAAATATAAAATGTCAATTAAAAACACAAACGAAGTTTCCTGTTTAAAGTACTTTTAAGAAAAAATAGCAGGGCCTTGGAAGTTTTGGTTCTTCTTTTCTCCCCTGTGGCAAATTCACGGTGTGGTTTTGGTTGGGTGGTGAAGAGCGCGTGTCACCTGCAGGTGGCGCTGCCCGAGGTGGGTGGGTGGGCAGGCGGGTGGGAGTCTCTACTCGAAGGTGACCACGTTTAGATGCTGAGACGGGACGTGGAGGCCTTTAAGTTTTCCTGTTTTTGCTGTTTGTCATCATTAGTCTTCTGCTTCTGGTGTCAACATCATCCTCATCATCTTCAGATGCCCGTTTGCCTGTAGCTGCCTCAGCCTCCTCTTCATCTCCATTCTCTTCCTCACTGTCACCTTCCTCTTCCTCCTCCTCCTCCCCTTCTTCTTCCTCTTCTTCATCTATTTCATTGTCTGCCTCCTGCTCCCCATTTTCCTCATTAGCATTTCCATTTACAGGTGGTGCATCTCTTCCATTCTCTGCCTCCCCCACAACTTCCTTCTTCTCCTTTAAGTCCTTGGTGGTGATCTCAGAGCTGGTGTCCACGGACGGGTCTGACATGGTGGGGCAGCCAGTGATCCTATGCAGAGTATTTTTTTTATTTTAAAGCGAGAGTTGGAGGACTCTGGTTAAGAAGCTGCAGGAATCCACAGCAGAGGAGGTGGTTGCAGCCAGCAGAGAGGAAGCCACAGGAACAATACAAATATGGCTTTTCAGAGCAGCCAGTGGGCCTCATACCATCTTTATAGGATTATAGTTCTTTAGCAATTCATCCATGTTCTTGGGCATATCACTAGTTTGTTTCTTTTTATAACTGAATGCTATCCCCATCGTATGGCTATACCAAAGTTAGTTTTACAAAATAAAAATTCTGCAGATGTTTTGCAATAATGTGAGTATACTGAATACTACTGAACTATAGAATGCTTAAGATGATAAATTTTATGTTGAGTTTTTTACACAATAAAAATGTGATAATTTAGTCTAATAGTTTTGTTTCATAGATGAAGAAACTAAGATTCGAGGAGGTTATATGACTGGACCAATATCACACAGAATCTAAAGTTGGACTATAATCCAACTCTTTTAACAATCGTTTCTCTCTACTGAAAGCTAACAGGATTATAAAAGTTTTGGTAATTAGATTAGAAAGTTCCAAATAAAGCCTTCACAGTAAATTTATGGCTAACATTTTTTAAAAGGGAAAGAAAATTCATTTTTTTTCTGAGAACAATTTTAGTAAGAACTTTATCTATAATAATAACATGATTATTTTCTTACCTTCAAAAACTTTGGAGTTGCATTAATACATCTATTCTTCTCTGTTCTTTTAGTTTGGTCAAAAGCTTCTTTTGCCAAGGATCACATTTAGGCTTAATCTAGTGTATAAACATGTTCACATAAAGTTACAACACGACACAATGGTTCTCTATGAAAGTTGCAAGCAAAGAGATTCAGGACTTTCTGAAAAGGAATCTGGCCTCAGCCCTAGAAAGTTTACTGGAGTATGTGAAGTCTTGGAAAGGGTCTGTGTGGGTACACAAGTCTGTGGAGGGAGACTGTTGGTGCCTGCCTATGAGATGCAGTAGCTCCTTTTGGGATGACAGAGCACCATCCATGAACAGAAGGGACCCTAAATCGATCAGTGTTGGGCATTTTACTGGATTTATGGGACAAGAGAAGTCCACTCAGAAAGAGTCCTTGTGACTGCACATGTAAAACTTCAACCTTCATATGAATGAGCTATATTTCAAAAATTAGTTCTATGGCTAAAGAAGTAAACCAATATGTGGACAACTCTCTAAATTTATATCTAGTTCTAAGCTCCAGCCGGTATATCCAACTAGTTCCTTGATACCTATACTTAGTTGGCCCGTGTAACAATCTAAAACAAGAGGTATGGCTTCCCCTACACCAACCACATATTTGCTCAAGCCCCAGACTAAGGAGTAATGATTTCTCCCCTTTTCTCCCATCCATCTTTATCACTTAAGACTTTCCCTTCCTTCATAATACATGAATACATAATACACGAATGCATAATCCATGAATAATGAGGTTCAATCCCTCATTATTCATGTACTTTGTGTTTGAAAAATTGCCTATTCACTAAATTTTTATATTTGTAACCCCCAAAATTAATACCAGCAGAACTTTCCTGCTTCTTCATGGACGTGCATGGAAGGGTGAAACTTTGAGTTGCCCAACCCCACATTTCCAGCTGAGGTCAAACAAGGCAATATTCTGCCTTCTTATTTCAGCCCTTAGACCAGCGGTTCTCAACCTGTGGGTTGCGACCTCTTTGGGGGTCGAGTGACCCTTTCACAGGGGTCGCCTAAGACCATCGGGAAAATGCAGATGTTTACATCACGATGCATAACAGTAGCAAAATTTCATGGTTGGGGGTCACCACCACATGAGGAACTGTATGCAAGGGTCGAGGCCTTAGGAAGGTTGAGAACCACTGCCTTACACTATAAATAAGTGTCTTTTTGTGGTCTATTTGGTGCCCCATTTTTATGCTTTTGTGTTTTTTGTTGGTGATTGCACTGTTTAAAATAGCCCCCAAGCATAGTATTGAAGGTCTGCCCAGTGTTCCTAGGTATAGGAGGCAGTGATGTGTCTTATAGAAGGAACATGAGCTTTGGTAAGCTTTGTTCAGGCATGACTTATAGTGTTGTTGGCCATGAGTTCAATATTAATGAATCAGCAACACATATTAAATAGTGTATTTAAACCAAAATGCACATAAAATAAGGTTATATCTTGATCAGTTGATGAACCTAGTCCTGTATTTTCCCTATGAGCAATAGTTCGGTTTTAATTCCATAATATTTGTGGCAACTTTATGGAACATAATTGTCCCAAATAACAAGAATGGACTGTACTTATCATTACCTAAAATCATTTCAGTTAATTTGCTAGCTTGTTTAGTGTTTGTAAATTGTGTATCTCCAGCACCCAGGCCTATGCCTGACACACAGTATGTAGACAGTCAATAGTTTTGGCTTAAAAAGCTGGATTTACACAAATTAATTATACCCTCAAGTGTTATTCTTTGTTGTAGCCCAGTAGGCAAGATGACTGACTAACAACAAGAAGGGAGGGTATCCAGCAGGGAGAGATACAGTAGGGGGAACTTCCAGAGAAGGCAGAGAGAGTGGCTAGCTTCAACCTAGACCCAAGGCAGGAGGGAACTGGGGGATCCTGGCACATAAAACCAGATTCTCTGAGCTGCCTCTCCTGAGGAGACGAAGACACTGACCCTATGTCCTAGGGGACAATTTTCTGAGGGAATGAGGAGAGGGGACAACAAGGACCTGATGACCTGGTGCTGCCAGGCTGCCTGGCCTGCTTGGAGGGTACGTGGCAACACTGTTGATATCACTGACAGACAGGTCACCATCGCCAAGGTCTGCTTACCTTTATAAAGGAAATGCAATTGGCTCTCTTTTTCATAGTCATCCCAGATCCTGCCAAACCCCAGTCTCCACTTTAGCTGCCCCGATATCATAGTCTGGAAACGTTCGCATTCTCTGCTGCTCTTTAAAGATGCTTTGAAATTTTGGGGAAACCTAAACAGAATTAAGGAGAGAGTAGAAACCGAGGTGGGGGTGGGGGAGAGTGTTAGATTGTAGGCAATTTCAAAGACTGCTACTGTCTTTGAAACTAATTGATAAAACATGACTCATGACAATAACAGGACCTTAAATGTATGTATCTGTGAGGCACATGTACTCAGTCAGCTCATGACTATCATTGTGTGTGTGTTTTCTTGGTTTTGAATATCTATTCCAAAGATTGGGGATGATATAATATATTTCTTTGTATGTATGTTGAGCCAGACCCTAAAAGGAGTCTAGATGTAGAAAGACATTCGCTATTTCTGGCTACCTGGTAAACTAGAAAATCTCAGGGCGAGCCTGAGCCTGACCAAGATGCTGACCAGAATGCTGCTAAAGAAAAGGGTCCAGATACTAGAATCTGATAAAACTTTTAAAGGTCCCTCAGCCAACCCCTGCACATTTCAGTTTCAGACCGAGGCTGACAATGCTTGCTCTGACATTGCTTCCTACTGCCAATATGCCAGTCCTTCTCCCCCCCCCCCCCTTCTCCAGAGTGGGCCAAAGCCCACAGAGCCTGTGGTGGTGTCTTCATCATGGCACCGACCACTCTGTATCATGATTTCCTCACTACACGATAAGCTTCTTGAATCTCAAGCACCTATCATATGGGGATGGTTATACAACAGTGTGAATGTACTTAAAGTCACTGAACTAACTATACACTCAGAAATGGTTAAAATCATATGCTATGTACATTTCATTACTTCCTCCCAACACCCCACCACACACACACACAGAGAGAATTCACCACAGTGCTAGCACATACTAAGGCCTCGATAAAGGTGTAGGACTAATAGAGCAAGTTCAGTGAGTCACAGAGCTAAAGATTCCTCCAGGTAATGCCGGTGCCTCCCAGGCTTTGTCATGTGTGGCTGTTCAACATTTAAATGTAAATTCATTAAAATTAAATAAAATCTAAACTTTCGTTCCTCATTTATGCTACCCACATTTCAAGGACTCAACGGCCACATGTGACTAGTGGTTAACATACTCAGAAGATCAGGTATCGGTCTTATCCCTCAGCGCAGGAAGTTCAATGAGATGGTGCTAGACTAGGACTGGGGCGCAAACTTTTTCTTTTTATTGAATATAAAGTACTTTGCCAATAGGAATGTTATTGCAACAAAAATTCTGAGAATTGCAGGCTTTTAGACACTAGACAACTCCACCATGCAAAATTTCCAAATCTTGGCTACATTTATGGACTAGAACTTACCTTTTACTTTAAATTCTGCAGAAAAATATATCCTACAAAACCGTCTGGGTTGGATAGTCAAGAGTGCTGTTCCTCTGATTGAGAGCAAGTTAAACTGCTAATCTAAACCTCACCTGTTACTATTATATTTTATCACTCTAAAAACAATTGTGACAGCATAAATATCCAACTTTGTGGCAAATACTTAGTGTTTCTTTCATGAATACCTCTATTCAAATGAAGGAAGAGTCCATCAGTATCAAGGAAAAGCAGTTCTGTCTCCTTAGCAGCACCCCTCAGCTCCTCTACGTCAGATGGGATACTGAAATGAGAGAGCAGGTGCCTGAGCTGAGGTTTCAGTTCTTCTGTTTCTGTTGTGTGTTGGGGCAGGACAAACGCAGCTTCCGGTCTCATTGGCCCTGAAAAAAAATTCAAAATCAGTAATATTAAGACCAATGAACACCAGACAGGAAGACAAATGGGAGGGTCCTGTGAGGTAGCTGGAGGCAGGGCCTCCTCTGTGGTGGGGAGGGCCATTCTGCTCCTTGCCCTTCTCTGCTGCACTTTACAGAGTGCACCCCACTGGGCCAGGGCTATTTGACAAACTCCTGGTTCTGGCTTTCTCCATGAGCTAGCCAGGCTCCTCCTCCCTTCTCACAGCCTGCAAGAGAGACAGAACAGAGAGCAGAACTACCTATGGTCCTTCACGGGAACAGAAGAGTATGATTTCTGAGTTAACCAAAGAATCAGAAGAAGGTGGGAGTCTTCACCTCCTTTCGCCTGCTCACTCCTACTCATCTCTACTAAGTATCCCATTTGGAGTCTCCTCCTTTGAGACGCCATCTCTGATTGCCCACTGGGTTAGCTGCTTCTCTCAATGCACCATGTCTATACCTTAAAGCAAATATATCACTCAGAGAAACCTGGTTTCATAGCCAACTGGAATATAAGGCCAGGGCAGGAAGATTACTGATTCAAATAAGAAAAGTCTTTTAAAATCATGTAACCTTAAAAATGAAAGACATCTTAAAATTCACATACTATGAAAGGTTTATTTTGGAGATAAGTAAATGGAGGGCAAAGGAGAGGAAATGACCTAAACTTTCAGGCCCACCGAGAGGCCACAGAAGAAACCAGTCTAGAGGTCAGTACTCCTGACTTCAAGTTCATTGCTTTTTTTTTTCTCCCTGTCTCTTACTTTGCTAGTTATAAACATGGAGATAATAGTGTCTAAGAGAAGTGTTTGTTATTTTTATTTCCACAAGTTAACACTTATTTATTGAGGTGATATAACTTTTTGGTATATAGAAAAATTTCAAGCAAGACCATGTGACAAAACAGCACCAGAACAGCACACATGGAAAAATCACAATCTCCTTTCCTCTACATTACTCTCAGGGAAAGAAGATTAATTTCTTACCTGAAATGCTGGTATCCCTAGGGCCTGGAGATGCAGACCCCTGGATGTCAGGATTGGTGTCATTGGCGTGGATCTTTTCATTTTCCTGACCAACCTCAGAGACTTCGTCAACAGCCACACTCAGCACACTGGAGATGGGCAAATACTGGAGGGCTTACAAGAGGGCACAACCAAGAGACTGCACATCAACTCCGTTCTCACAGAAGCTCCCAGATTTGTTTCAGGAGCAGCATTTTGCTTTGACAGAGGACAGGGAGGTGGAGGTGGGCCTCAGTAACTTGCCCAATCATGAGAGGCAAAATCTGGAGCTGGGAGGCCCAGCTCTATGACAAGCTCTAAGTTACCTTAACCTGTAGGCAGGTCTACATTGATCAAGCACCCATAATGGACAAGGTTCTGTGTGAGGTGGTAGGGACGCAAAAATGAATAAGGACTGGGGCTAACCTCAAAGAGTTCACACTCTAGTGGAAGACCCAGACTTATGAGTCGATCATTATTATACCATGTGACTGGGGAGAGATAATTCAGAGGTGACTGAATTATCCCACAGTGACTGATTGGGAAGGAATAACATCAAAGCGATGATCAGGTTTCTGGTTTGGGTAACTCTGTAATTAATGGTACCACTGAGATAAGGTATAGAGGAATAGGAAAAGATTTAGGTGGTGTGATCATGTCACTCGTTTTTGATGCCTCTACCCCAAACTAGGGACTCTTTTCTGTGACTTTCTTTACCTTGTAGTCATAATTATTCTATTTTTAAAATCACATTGTATTTCAGTTGACTACTCACTTGTTTATTTTACTAACATCCTGGGGCCCAATTTCTTTTCAACAAAGACTATTATTTTCTCTATGTGGTCCAGGATATGTATCTGGCATATATTAAGCCCTCATTAGATATTACTGAATAAAAAGTAGATCTACATCGAAGAGCATAAATATTAAACAAGGTGATGAAAAGAAGAATTTCAGAGTGAATATAAGATAGTACAACAGATACAAAGCTAAATTAGTGGTTCCAAAATGAAAAGAGTGAAAAGATTTCAAAAGAAAGAGCTAGTGGCCCATTATTTTCCTGTCATTTATAGAGAAGGTAGAATACAAAAACCTGACAATTCAAAGTTAGGTGAAAGGTGTGACCAAACACTGCGTTGGCTATCCTGGGAGAGCACTGCATTATCATATAACCATGCTTCACGTAGCTGCAGGTAGTGGTGAATAGTCTTGAGTGAGTGCATATGACACACTAATCACTTTGTATAGACAGTCGGGTCTTCCCACATCACTAAGTTAAGAGGATTGCTTTTTCCCCATAAGAAAGTTTCCTTGTGCAACAGATAATCTATCAGCTCTCTGAAGGGCATCGCTGTACTCCTGCATAATGTAGGCAACTTGTTTCTGTTTAAGAGAGATGCAAAGACAGACCTTGCTTATTTGCAAGCTTATTCTCTGGTGTCCTTTGCTTCTGAGCATATGGTAATATAGTTTGGAGGCCAAATAAGGCGCTCTTGGAATATCAAAATTCTTTCATATTCTGAATTTGAATGACAAGGGCAGTGGTCACATTCTCAGGAATTTGAAGGAGGGAGACTCCAGTAAACAGTCAGTGCCTAAGGATGTTTGGTAACTGGAGTTGGCTTCTTAGCCTTTTCCCTATAGTAGAGGAGGATAAGTCTATGAAGAAAAATTCATTTTCTATTATATAAAGTTCCTGCAAATCTTATTTGTAAAAATAGGAACCATTATCATCTGTCATAAGCAGAACAGGCATCCTTTAGTTCCTTTCCCATTTTTTGCCATGACTTTTAAAAAATTGACAAGTTACACTGTTGGTGTGAATATAGATTGGTACAGCTATTATGGAAAACAGTATGGTGATTCTT
The DNA here is from genome assembly GCA_004026805.1 of Lasiurus borealis. Classification (NCBI taxonomy): domain Eukaryota; kingdom Metazoa; phylum Chordata; class Mammalia; order Chiroptera; family Vespertilionidae; genus Lasiurus; species Lasiurus borealis. The sequence goes on from PVJN01004555.1 coordinate 24,810, forward strand.
CAAAATAAATAAACAAAATCAGTATCTCAAAGACATTATTCAACCATGCAGATTATTCAACCATGAAAAAGGAAATCTTAATATTTGCAACAACATAGAAAAACAAATACTGTATGATCTCATTTATACATGGAGTCTAAACAAAAAAAAGTTGAACTCATAGAAGAGTAGAACAGTGGTTACTGGGGACGCAAGCAGTGAATGGGGAGATGTTGGGCAAAGGATACAAATTTGGAGTTATATAGATGAATAAGTCTAGAGATTTAATGTACAGGCATGATGACTATACTTAATGATAATACATTTACAAGCCATTTTGTTTCATATGAAAAATAGCCCTCAGGTTCTATTCATGGATTTCCTTCCTTGTAAAGAGGATAAAGTTGCTCCATGATCTTACTGTGCTGACAAAATCTCTTCCACCTAAGCATGTGTAAGTATTTACTCAAGGCCAGCTGAGTAATTCTCTCTGTATAATGCTTGAACAACAACAACAAAAATTAACATAGAATACAATTATAATAAGAAGACTGAATTATATCTTGAGAACACTAACATAATAAAATTGGTCTCAGGTTATTTTGGAAACAGAGATTTCTCTACATGCAGATCATAAAATTAAAAAAAGCCTATATCAAGATACTATTCATGTTTAAATACAGCAAGTAGGCATCTCCCATTCTACATAACCTGTTGCCAACCCAACAGATGATAGTTTCATTTATCAATTCATGAACAATTTTATCAGTAACATAAAAGCCTATAAATTTGCCTAAAGCTGAGCTCAAAATGTCTCAAAAACGGAAGTTGTGAGTCTAAAATACGAAGCACATTACAGGTAAAATTATAGCTTTTAATCTTACACCAGAAATTTTATTTATACTTAAAAGTAATTAAATGAGCCAACTCTTTTTTTTAATTTTTTTTCTAAGAATAAAAATAATATTGACTATGATGGAATAAGTAGGACAGACATACCCTTTCATCATAAATAACTAGAAAATAGGGTAAAATACACAAGGCAACTGCTTTCTGACGTAGGACAACAAGCAATGCAGGACTGCAGTTCTTGAGAGAAATGAGATAAGCCCTACAGTGACCTTGGATTTCTGCTTGAGCAGGAAAAGGAATTCTAAGCATAGCATGATGCTTTCTCTGAGCTAAGAAGAGAGAAACAAAGGCTTGGGAAGCTGAGTCAGCTATAATTTGCAGGGAGAGTATTGGAGAAGAGGAAGTTAGGCAGAGAAAAGGTTCCAGAAATCTGCAGAGATCTCTTTCAGTTTTCTGCTATTAAGCCATGGATACAAAGCAAGAAATTCCATGAGGCAACGAATAATTGATTAGGGAATTGTAAACTGAACAGTTTTCAGAGTTCATACTTGGCTAGGAAATTTTCAAGTGCCCAATCAGATGGAGTGAAGAATCCCCATTGAACACCTGAGACATTTAGTGGAGCCATCAGAGGGATCACAACTTAATAATAAAGATAAACTATCTCTAGAGTAAGGGCTACTCTAAATGTGTTCCAACCAAACTTAAAATCAAGCCTTGAAAGTATAAAGCTAATCTACAACTTAATTGTCTCCCAGAATGTCTAATAGTCTTTAAAGAAATTTTAAAAAATCATTTTATAATGTAAAATTGTGATGTCTAGTGTTAAAAAAGAATGACTAGATATGTAAAAAGTAGAAAAATACATAAACAGGAGAAAAAATTCAATGAAGCAAAACAGATCCCAAAATGGCACTGGTGATGAAATTAACAACAACAAAAAAAGACTTTAAAAGAGCTATTAATAATATGTTCAGTATATTCAAGGATTGAAATAAAAATGTGAACATAAGGAGAAAAATTAACAATATAAAAAATAATCATGCTCTGGACTATGTGGCTCAGTTGGTTGGGTGTGGAGCATATATCCAGGTTTCAGGCTGCAATCCCAGTAGAGGGTGTACAAGAGGCAGCTGATCGATGTTTTTCTCTCCCTCTCCTTTCCCCTCTCTCTAATATTCAATAAAAAATATTTTTTTCAAAAATAAATGAAAAGTAAAAAATAAATAGAACTTCTAGGAAGGAAGACTACAATGTATGGGATGAAAAACTAACTGGATTGAATTGACATCAGATTAGACAGTGAAGAAGAAAAGGTTAATGAACTTGAAGAGAAAGCAATAGAAACTACAAATGAATTTTGAGGAGGGGGGAAGGGGAAAGGGACTGAAAACATATTAACAGTGACTTATGGAGCAATACAAAGTGATTTAACATATATGTAATTGGAGGCCCAGATGAGGGATGGGACAGAAAACATATTTGAAGTAATAATGATTGAATTTTTTTAATCGACAGAAATGATAAGATCATAATCCAAGAAGTTCAACCTACCAAAGCAACAGAAACATAAAGAAAACATCATCAAAGATCATACCATCAAATAGCTTAAAACCATTAAGAGAAAACCTTAAAAGCATCCAGGGAACAAAAGGACACGTGTTAGGAAATGAAAATGAAGCAAGGAGAAGACAATGGAACAACATATTTAAGTGATAAAAGAAAATTATCAACATAGAATTCTATAATGAACAAAAAACTTTTCTAGAAGGAAGGCAAATAAAAACTTTTTTTCAAAAAAAACAAAAGCAAGAGAGAATTTGTCCCTGGCAGATCTGTACTACCAGAAATGTTAAAGTTCTTTAGGTAAGAGATAAATGATGTCATAAAGAAACTTAGACTCCACCAAGGTTTCTCAATCTCAGCACTATTGACATTTAGGACTGAATAACTCTTAACGATGGAGGTTGTCCTGTGCATTGTAGGATGTTTAGCAGCATTCCTGACCTTTTCTCACTGATGTCAATAACAACCCACTTCCTTCCCCAAAGTGTAGCAAACAAAAATGTCTCCACCCATTAGGAATTGTCCCCTATCTTCACCCTTTCCTTCTAGGCTCCAATGAGAACTACTGATATACACAAAGAGCAGAGTATAAGAAATTCTAGGTAAAGAGAATCTTGAATGAAGATAATGACAACAGTTTGACCTGTAAATAGAATCTCAACATCATTTGTTTCTTTGTGATGCATTTATTAATTACTAACCGGGTTTTAATAAACTAATTATTAGTAATGAGGATATAACATATAACACAAGAGTAAATAACAAAGAACTCTAAAAATAATACATTCTGATTTTAGAAAATTTCAAGAATATATAAAAGTAAAATGAGGAAATTCATTATCTTGCTATCCAAAGACAGAGATTGCTAACATTTTGGTCTATATCCTTTAAGTGATTTATCTATACATTATATGACCATTATTATCACACATACGCACACACACACACTCACACAATTTTTTAACTACTATTACATAATAACTTAAATATTCCTTTGTTTGGTGGCAGAACAATATTCTACCACATTGCTTCCCTTAACTCTTTCTCCTATTATTACACATGTGTCCATTTCCCTACCTTTATTAGTATAACTAGAGGTCCAGTGCATGAAATCGTACATGGCGAGGGGTTGGGGGGATTGTCCTTAAGTCTAGCCTGCTCCCTCTCCAATCTGGGAAACCTTAAGGAATATCCCTCTCACAATCCAGGACTGCTGGCTCCCAATTGCTCACCTGCCTGCCTTCCTGATTGCCCCTAATCAGTTTTGCCTGCCAGCCTGGTCACCCCCTGCCAGCCTGATTGATGCCTAACTGCTCCCCTGCCAGCCTATTTGCCCCTAACTAACCTCCCCTGCAGGCCTGGTCATCCCTAACTGCCCTCCCCTGCAGGCCTGGGTCCCCCCCAACTGCCCTTCCCTGCAGGCCTGGTCACCCCCAACTTCCCTCCTCTGTCGGTATGGTCACCCCTAACTGCCTTCCCCTGCAGGCTTGATCACCCACAACTGCCCTCCCTTACAGGCCTGGTCCCTCCCAACTGCCCTCCCCTGCTGGCCATCTTGTGGTGGCCATCTTGTGTCCACATGGGGGCAGTCATCTTGTATGTTGGAATGATGGTCAATCTGCATATTACTCTTTTATTAGATAGGATAGAGGCCTGGTGTATGGGTGGGGGCCAGCTGGTTTGCCCTGAAGGGTGTCCTGGATCAGGGTGGGTGTTACCTTGGGGCGTGGGGTGGCCTGGGTGAGGGGCCTGTGGTGGTTTGTAGGCCAGCCATGCCTCCCGGCAAACCAAGTAGAGGCCCTGATATCTGGGATTTATTTATCTTCTACAATTGAAACTTTGCAGCCTGGAGTAGAGCCAAGCCTTCTGCTTGCACAGCCATTGAAACTTTGTTGCCTTAAGAGGAGGCCTGGGCTGGCCAGGGTTTGGGGAAAGCTTGGCTTCCTCCATCGCCAGGGGCAACCCAAGCCTCCCTCCTGCTCTCTCTGTAGCCGTAGTCATTTTGGTTGCTTTAATTTGCTTACTTGCTCTGATTGGCTGGTGGGAGTAGCTTGTGGATATAGTGGAGGTATGGTCAATTTGCATATTGCTCTTTTATTAAATAGAATGTTACAATAATAATCTTCATGGAAAATGGTTTACCACATAATGTGAGTTATTTTCCTAAAACAGAGTTCCAGAAATATCTTCCAAAGGCCATCTAACAGCCTGCTGAGGACCGAAACTGTCTTAGTCAATGTTGTATTGCCTCATAATCCCAGCCCAGGGAAACAGTCAGTTAAAGAGGAGCGTTTACACTAACCAAGTTCTGCAAACCACGCACGTAGAGAAAATTCTACCCTGGCCCGAGGATATATCAGAAAGCCAGCTTTGTTCACACATTTCTTTTAAATTCCAGATCTCCTTTTCAAAGTGCAAATGGACTCCTACCTGCAAGAGAAGCAAAGATAAATTTTCAGGAGTGTACTCTCTTCTTAGGCTGGTCTCTAGCTCCCTCTGCATGACATCTGCTTGAATAACAAGGAGCTTTGACTCAGCCACCTGAAACCCGGGCAACCGAGCAAACAAGGGGAAAGAAGGGAACAAACTACCAGTGTTTATAACAGAACAACTTGCAGTTTCTGACAGTTTTTACACAACACATTATGCTGTGATACCCACATTTCTAAATAACACAGTTTAACATCACCATTCAAGGAACCATCCCAAAAAATCAAGGGTTCCCCAAAGAAGTAGAGACCGGATCTGATACAGCAGCCAGCTGAGTATTGGGCTGCTTTGCCTTCTGTCAGTGACATCAGCTCTTTGTTGGCAAAAATAAACTTTTTCTGAAAAGAGTTTCCAACAAGTTAGCAAAATCTAACCTAGTCTATAGAAACAGCCCACTCTCCTGCTCACCTGCCAAGTTTTCTTTAGGGCCAGTTCTCTTTCTCTTCTATAGTAAGAAATGTCGTTTGGCATTTGCACAGAGCTGCAGAAAGATTCATGCAATAGGAGCCATAATTATAGAAGCTACAATAGATCAAGTTATAGGCCCTGATTGATCTGTAACTTCTCACAACTCTTTCAAATAAATATATCATATCATATTGGATTGCTGGGGCCGAGTAAAAGCCACATGCTTCTTAGTCAGAATCTCTTTGCTATACGTATATCTCATACACTAAACCTTTTCTCAGGCCAATTTCTGTCTCCGTCTTCCCACACAAACAGTCTTTCCTTTTACCCCTATTTCCAACTCCAGAGTGCAGAGACAGGCACAAAGGTGGGGAGTCTTAGTTCTCCTGCCTAAATTTCTTCCAGTAATTTAATCTCTAACAATTCCACTGCTTTTCAGACCTATATCTCACCCTAGTTGACAAAACAAGTATCTTATAATTTAAACAAAAAACATTTTAATGTTTATTCATTTTTCAAAAAAAATAAAATAAAATAAAGTTGAGAGAAATGATGACTTCCGTGGTTCCCTTAACTTTCCATTTCATTATACAATCCTTGACCTGCTTCACACATCCAGGGCCTTAACTACCAAAGTACGAAACACACTAAATACTGGTTATTCAGAATCATCTCTGGAATGAGATAATAATGCACTTACTTACTGCTTCTTCTCCTGACCTCCCCCCTGCCCCACAACCTTCATCATCCACATTGTGTTTACTCAGCTAGCTACTCAGCCTAACAAAATCCTTATAATTCTTTCTCTTGATCAACTGTGGCAGTCACAAAAATAGAGGGATATGAAAGTCCTGGGCCCATGAGACTTGACACTTAGGGGATTATCTGGCTACCCTGTTTCTGTAAAAGAATTAAATTGCTATTGTTGGCAGCATTTACCTATAGAGCAGTTCCTAACAGAACATCATTTTGCTGAATTCACTACCAAATACCTAGCATTATTTCAGTTTTGAAATTCCTCGTCAACATCAGGGTCAAATTTGATGAAAATATTATTGGGGAAAAAATGAGATCTCTTTTCACTGAGTATAATTTGTATAATAGCTTATGGGACTTTAAGACAACAGTATTTGTGAGACGTAAGAGCAAGTTCCCATTTTCTTTGGTAGAATATTGCCTCTAAAAGCCTTGACAATTCTAGTATATAGGAAAAACCTAAGGATAGCAGTCAAGTCTGAACTTGGGATAATGCCAATTGTCCAAGTAAAAGGGGGTGGGGTGGGTGCGCTAATGGAGATTATGGAGTGATAGTGGGGGTTAAGTGCTCTGAAGACAATGCTTTTGTGGCACCACTATTTACCTGTAAGCTCATCGATGAGCTGTTCCCAGGAGAGTCCCCTGTTCTTCTACCTGAGACTTCGGTTCAGTCAATTGCACAGCCAGCTCTTTCTCCAACATCTGGATCCTTTCTGTAGAAGCGATCTTGTAAATTTCACCCATGGTTTGTACCTACTGTTTCCCTGTATCCCTGAAAAAGAAGAGCACCAAGCTTGTGGCTGACTCCCTCCAGGACCGTTACCCAGTGTGTGGGACTTTGACTATCATTGTTCAAGAAATCATGTCAACTTTGTGGAAAGGCATGCTTTGCAGTTTAAAAAAAAAAAAGCTGTCATTTATGATGAAGTTACAGTTTAGCAAGCAGTAGAGAAAATGTAGGTTAGAATCTCCCATTGACTGTGACTTTGTTCAGCCCGGTTTACCTTCTGAAACCTCTCTGCTCCAGCTTTCACTGTGGAGGTTTAGTAAATGAAAATGCGTCCCCTGGCTGGACCCCTGTAGTCTGCAGAAAGGCTGTGAGGGTTAGACACTAAATGAATGGTGGTTATTTCTGACTTCTAATACCACTTCAACTGGGACAAAATGTAAGTGTGTACAGGATTCCTCTGCAGGCCTAGAGCTATTCTCCAGAAGTCTTTTTTTCAGGCATGAGTGTCTAATTGGGGAGAATATACTGAAATGGAGAACTATCTATCTATATAAAAGCCTAAGTGACTGCTACAACGGGTGGACTGGAACAACTGGAACGACTGATCAGCCAGTTGCTATGATGCACACTGACCACCAGGGGCAGATGCTTAATGCAAGAGCTGCCCGCTGGTCAGTGCTCCCATAGCCAACCTCCTGCAGCCCCTCTCCCTGGCCGGCTGGCCCCTTCATCCCCTGGTGCTAATCATTTGCAGACCTGCTTCTGGGTCAGGGTTTCCTATATAGCAGAGCAGCTCCCTCACTGCGATCTATTGAAAGTCAGCCCTCAACACAGGGGTTTGTCTCACTCCCATCCTCTCCCTTCCCCAAGGGCTGCCCTCGGCTTGAGACAAGGGAAGGAGGAGGAGAGGCGGGGAAATGAGTAGTGGCAGAGCACTGATGGTGGCATCAGTGTCCATTCCTTCCATGTTCGGCCTGGCAACCATCACCTCCTCTGCCGACCCCTCAGGGGCCTTCAGGGCCCGGGCTGGGGTAGGGAACCGGGGGTGGGTGGCAGTGAACACGATCCCTTTCCCATGGGAGCCAAGGTCCACTTCTTTCCTTGGGGATAGCAGCCAACTTCCCACAATCCCTCCCCTCTCTCCCCACCAGCCAACCTCCTGTGGTTTTCCCCACACCCCCTCACCAGTGCACAAATTCATGCACTGGGATTCTAGTCTAACATAATCATGATCTATGCACTTTCTGCATTTGAATGTGTTTTCTTAATTGTGAATATTTGTCCCTCTGCTTTTACCATTAAGTAAAATAGTTGAGCACTCCTTACCCCACTCAGTTCACAGCCTGTCAAATTCAACACAATTGCTTACTAAGTATTTAGTTTCAACATTCTACTTAAAAACAGATTAACTGCATGTTCCAAAATGGAACCCAGACTGCAGGGATTCACCGTCCTGGACAAGTAGGGGTAAAGCCACTCCTGGCCACATCTAAGAGGTTTAAAATATCGAAACCTTCCTTTTTTCCTTTGACATTTCTAGGATTTTCAGTTTTCCTTTCAGAAATATTTTCTTAGGTTAACGTGCTGCTGTTTCAACAAGTAATTAAGCTGCGGAGATGTTTTGGTAGAGGTTTTCCTTTGGGAGCCTATTCACGCTTTTAATAAATATTAAAAATGAAACAGAGAAAGCTAAGAATTATATGATTTCACTGTATTTGGAATATAAAATGGAAACTTATGCATACAAACAGCAGTGCGGTAGTTGCCAGAGGGAGAGGGGTAGGGGAAGAAAGGGGTCCTAATATGAGGGGACAGGAGAAGATGTGACTTTGGGTGGTGGGCACATGGTCCTAAATACAGATTTTGTAAATTAGTAATCCACATGAAACCTATATGTTCATGTTAAGTAATGTCCCCCCAATCAAATTAAAAAAGAATAATAATAATAAGAAGAATGTGCTTGAGGGTGTGGGTGGGCTCTGGATGGTTGGTGTGCACTGGAAAAGCAAGCTCTTGGGCAAGTTGTTTACTATCTCTAGGAATTGGCCAACCCTGGGAGGGCAGTCCCTCCAGAGTCAGCAAGGCTGTTGATGTCAAAGCAGCAAATGCAGACATTAAAATACATGGTTAATACAAAAAAAAAAAAAAAGAAAGAAAAAAAAAGGAAAGGAGCAGCCACGTTCAGCCTAGGTTGTGAACCTGCTGAGTAATGTCCGTCGTGTTGGGCACACTGTCGGAGCCCAATAAAGGGCACAGTTGTTGTTCTCAGCAAAAGTGAAATGTTGTTATGAAAAATATTTGCCACTTGGCAGTGTCCTTTCAAGTTGGGCAAACAGTTAAACAGCTGCCTTAACAGCTGCATTCCAACCGGCAGCCAAGAGCAGCAGCAACATAGACTGGCTGATTCTTCTCCCAGAGGAAGGACATTCTGGCCTCATTTCCTGATCAGTTTCAACACTTCACAGCTCAGAAATGAGAACATTTAATCCTGCACCCTTTAGCTCGCTACACAGTCAAGTACAGTATTCACAGAATTAACCTCAGGACAGGTCAGGCTTTGACAACTGTGCATGAAATGGATCCAACCCAGAGGAATCCATGCCTGTGAGCACTCATGTCTAGCACTTAAAGAAACAGACAACTGTTTATTTTGGGAGGCAGGGGTAGGTTTTACTTATTGAGCACCTACTCTGTGCTGGACATTTAAAGTCTCTGCAAGGAGATTTTCAAGAATTGCTCAACAGTATTTTTTTTTCAAATAAGTACATTCAATAAATATTGATTGTAAACAAACAAGAAACCTTTTTATGTGTTTAAAAAGTGGTAAAATCTGAGCTCTAAGAGAAAGATAGGGAGATTAGCTTGAGCAGGGTTTGAGGTTGTTCATTGGGTGGTGAAAATGGGCTTTGATGGGTTATAGCAGAATATTTAAAAGAGAGATACATCCTGAGTAACTTTAGACTCAGCTAGAAAAATGTATAATGCATGTCAAAAACTGGAAAGTGACTCCTAGAAGAATAGAAATGCAACCTAGAGCTTTCCAAACAGTGGGGTTAAGAGGTAGAAATGCATCTTTTAAATCCAACAGAAAAAGAGCGAAAAGGGCAACAAAAGGAAGTATGTAGAAATAAATGAAAACATATCAGCAATTGTAATAAATGGAAATAGATTAAGCCCACTTACCAAACACACAAATCAACACAACTTCACATATTCTTAAAGCCCCTAAAAATTGGTAATGAGATGTCTACAAAAAAGAACACTATGAATTTTATTCTAGCAAAACCTAGAATTTAAACCGATGAGCAAGCTGGCTCTACATCACCAATCTTCTACATGAAGAGCTTCATGAATACAGTGGTACCTCGAGATACAAGTGCCCTAACATACAAGATTTTTGAGATACCAGCTGTTGAGCAAGTGATTTTTGCTTTGAAAAACGAGCAACAGTTGAGATACGAGTAATCGCGAGGATTGGCCAGCTGCACATGACCCACCAGTTTACCGCAACTCAAGCGTCTCATAGTTTCCCACGCCTCAGGGTTACGGAACGAATTAAACTCGTATCTCAAGGTACCACTGTACCTCCTTGGGCAAACATGTTTAATGGTCGGTCATCTTTGTTCATCAAATGCTCTTCCTACATACAAATGAAATTTCTCCTACTTTACATTCCATGCCATTTCTAGATTCATAGGAATAAACCCAAGCTGTTTTAACAAAAAAGGCACAATCATCAGTGGTTTAAGGAGCAAAATGTTGTGTGTGGGATTTTTTTGTTTTTGTTTTTGTTTTGTTAATCCTCACCTAAGGATATTTTTTCCATTGCTTTTTAGGGAGAGTGGAAGAGAAAGGGAATGACAGAGAGAAACATCAATGTGCGAGAAACACATCGATTGGTTGCCTCTAGCACATGCCTGGGCCAGGGAGGAGCCTGCAACCCCGGTACGTGACCTTGACTGGAATCAAACCAGGGACCCTTTGGTCTGCAGGCCAACATTCTATCCACTGAGCCAAACCAGCGAGGGCATGAATAAAATGTTTAAGTGTGTCTAACGGAATGATGCTGATGTGAATGGTCCAGGGGAACAGAGCAGCTCTGCTCCTCTGGACATTCAAGGACCCAGGTTTCCTCCACGCAGCTCCTCCAGCCCCTAGGCATTGTTCAGACAAACACATTAGTGAATTCTCTCCAGTGTGGCTATGGGACATGACCTTTGGTTGGGGACACATGATACAAATTTGATGTTTTGAATTAAATAACCTGGTTGTACTTCTAGTTTACTTCTAGTTCACTTACACTTAATGGCATTGTTGTTATAGTTGCATTTATTTTTTTGAATGAGTATTAAGTAATGTCAAATCCTTTTTCTGCATCTATAAGGATAAGGTGACTTTCCTCATCCATTTGTTAATGTAGTGAATTTAATGGGTATTTTTTAAATTCTTAATCCAAAACTGCTTTCTTGGGAAAAAACCCCACTTGGTCATGATTTATCTCTTTTTAAAGGAAAGTGGACTCAATTTTTAAAAAATATATATATTTTATTGATTTTTTTTTTTACAGAGAGGAAGGGAGAGGGATAGAGAGTTAGAAACATCGATGGAAGAGAACATCAATCAGCTGCCTCCTGCACACCTCCTACCGGGGATGTGTCCTCAACCAGGATACAAGACCTTGACCGGAATCGAACCTGGGACCTTTCAGTCCACAGGCTGACACTCTATCCACTGAACCAAACCGGTTAGGGCTCAATTTGCTATTATGTTGTTTAGAATTTTTGCATTTATGTTCATGAGAAAAATTGGCCTGCATTTTCTTATGATTCTCTTGATGGGTTTTGATATCAAGATTATACTGCCCTCTTTTTAAAAAGTTGTGAAGTGCTCCCTTCTCTATTTACTAAAAAAGTTTAAGATTAGTATTATTTCTTCCTTAAATGTTTAAATTAATTCACCTGTGAAAAATCTCAGCTTGAAATTTTGTTTATGGGAGGATTTAAAATTACATATTTAATAGCTTTAACAGATTATGATTATTCACATTTCAATTTCTTTTTGTGTTCATTTAATGAAAGTTTAAAAAAATATTTCATCTAAGTAGATAACTTTTTTGATGTAATGTTTTATTCACAATATCCTTTAATATTTCAAAAGCTTTTTTTGAGATACAATTAATCTACTTAGCGTATACAATTCAATGATTTCTAGTGTATTCATGGAACCATTTAACCATTACTACAATCCATTTTAGAACATTTTCATCACCCCCACAAGAAAACCCATATCCATTAGCAGCAATTTACCATCTTTCTCTAAGCCACCCAACCCTTAGCATTAGGCAACCACTAATCTACTTTCTATCTCTATAGATTTGCCCATTCTAAACATTATATATGAATGGAATCATACAATATATGGTGTTTTGTGATTGCCTTCATTTGAATGTTTTCAAGGTTCACTCATGTTCTAGCATGTATCAGTTTATCATTTCTTTTTATGGCCATGGAATTTCTTTTTAATCCTTTTAAATTGTCTGTGTCTTTTTGTATCTTGAATCCAATTTGAAAATCTTTTAGTTCACTTACACTTAATGGTATTACTGTTATAGTTGAGTTTAAGTGAACAATCTTACCATGTATTTTATTATTATATTTATTTTTCTATTTGTCCTATCCCTTGTTCCTTTATTTCTCCTCTCCTTTATCAATTTGGAGATATATATTCCTCACCCGAGGATACATTTTTACTGATTTTAGAGTGAGAAGGAAGCATCAATGTGAGAGGAACATTGAGTGGATGCCTCCCATATGTGCTACAAGCAGGGATGGAATCTGAAACCAGGTATGTGCCCCGACCAGGAATCAAATCCGCAACCTTTTGGTGCATGGGGTAACGCTCCAAAAAACTGAGCCACCCGGGCAGGGAAATCAGTATTTTTATTATTCTATTTTACCTCTTCTATTAGGTGTCCTTTTTTAAAACTTATCTTTATTGTTGTAAGTATTACAGATGTCCCCTTTGTTTCTTTGTTGCTGTTTTTTTCCCATTGACTCCCTTCATCCTGCGCCCACCTTTCCCAAGCCTTCAACACACGATTATCTGTGTTCATAGGCTAGGCACCTATTAGATTTTTAATTAAACCTGTTTTCTTTACCTAGAGCAGTGGTTCTCAAAATTAGTGTGCTCTAATTACTTAGAGGAATTTTCAGACATGGATTTCTAGGCTTCACTCCTAAGTTTCTGATTTAGTAAATCTGAAGGAAGCCTGAGAATTTTGAGTTCTAAGAAATTCCCAGAGAATGCTTATGTCTTCTCTGAACAAAAAGTAATTAAAAGATATTTTGAGCCTATATAGTGGAAGTTGTTTTTTATATTACCAAAATATTCTGAGACTCACATTTTGTGCTTTTTTCATGCTCTCGGACTATTTTTCTAAACAAAAGTTCTCCATCTTTAAAAAAGTTCCCCCCAAATATCATTACTGGTGCTTAGTTTATTTTAAATATTGCCTGTAACCTTTTTTATTTAGTCTCGTAATCATATCTTTTCTCCTCTTTTTTTTTTTATATTGCATTTCTCAAATTCAGCCCCCAAATTCAGAATAATGAACTCTTACTATGTCTTTTTACCAAAATTGTCTTTGGGAGTTTCCTGATCAGGTGCTACACAGCCACAAAGGTGTGCTCATTTATTCTATTAAAGGAGGAATACTAAAAATAATGTGATTCTTTTGGTATACTCCAGATTTTTTATTAGCCAGAAAATACTGTAAAAGTCTTCAATATGAAAAGACCTTGAAGTCCATAAGAGTTTAAATTAAGTTAATCACACTTAAGTAAAGTGTATTACTATGAATGTAAAATAAATGTTTTTTTTTTTTTTTAGCAATTGTATAACTTTCAGGTTTTACAGATGTATACTCATGTCCATATATAGTGACTGGCACAATAACTGTTCTTAAAAAATGAATTTTTTAAAAGGAATATTTTGTTTTCAGGTAACAATCCCAAAACATTTTGTGGGATAAATGAAAAGCTGGAGACTTATTTTTCCTCTCTGGGTTACTATAGACTAAATCCTTATAAAATGATGGTGTGTTATTTCAGAAAAAAAGGATTTCACTTTCCACTACTCTAGCATAGTTGGCTATTACAAATGAACCCGAGCCATTGGGACTTGTCATCCACAGACAGCTTTTGCTTTTCCCTTACATTTGTCTGAAGTCCCTACAATAAGCTACAGACCAGAAACAGAGTCTTCTGGAAGAAGCATAAAAAGGATGAAAGCCCCAGTAGAGGTTTTTGCTGTACTCATAACTGTTGATTCTACAGGGAGTAACAGATGTTTCAGTATAAGCTGATATCAGCATAGCAAACAGACACCTGGCAGATTACCAAGAGATAGAGTTCTAGGATTCCTTAAATCTAGAAGCAGATGACTGTGAAATTGCTTGCATTATCCCAAATCAGAAAAATAAGAATCCATTAACTAGGCTTAAATGAACCAATTATGGCTAATGTTCTATTTCCAATGGGCATAGAAGAAAAATTCCTTTCTTTTTATTTTGAACTCTCCATTGGCTACACTTGTATAAACTGGAATGAAAACATTCTTTAAGTGATATCATGATCTAAATGACCTGTTGTAATTCACATAACATTTCCTATGAAAATTCTTAATTGTAGCTTGTAAGTAACACATTATCAGAAAAACATAAAATAATAATCCTGGAGAAAAGGATGAAAAATACAAAAGTATCTCCAAATAGTAAAAGCGGTAAAATATTAACTTTTGCTTTTCATAGCCATGGAGCTATTTTGCATAGGTTCCGTAAATCTACTCCCTTTTTCACCTGCCAGTAATTTAAAGATCACTTTGGTGACTATACTTTAAATCTTGTTCCGTTAGGTATGGCAAGCCCATTATTAAACAAAGTCCAAGTGAATTAATGGTTCCTGGTTCCTGATCTCAGTGTATGGGCCGATGAGAGCAATATCTTACATACAAAACTAATGACAACCTTATGAACTTTACAAAGCCTCTTTCATTTTAGTATCAGCTTTATTAACCATATTAGAGGGCCTTTGTAAACTAAGCATCACCTTTTCTCACACTTACTGGTATATACAAACCTGGCCAAATAAAACAAAAACAAAACATCAAAATAGTGACACTGCATCAGAAACTCATTAAGTAAATTTACGTAGTCACAGTACAACTTAGCAGGGAATTTGGAGGCAATATTGACACCTTAACCAGATGGGTAAGCAGTGCACATTACAGTCCAGAGTCAGGGGGAAAAAAAAACCCCACAAAAACACAACGCTGTGCAGTAAAGGATTAACACAGCATGTCTAGGTTGTATAAACCTGTCATATTCCCAAGAAAGGTATGCCCCTGCTCAGCTCCTGGGAGATAGCCATAAACCCTTGGAATACCCTGCTTGGTAAGAATGTTTTTGTCTGCCTGGGGAACTTAGGCCCGGTCAGACAGTCCATGTTAACAATGTGATTTATGGTGAGGGGCCTTGGGCCATGGGGTCCAACTAAAACTCCAGAGGGCTGGTCACACAGGCATGGGCAGTCAGCCATGCCCATGTGACCAGCCTACAATAAAACACTTGGCCACTAAGGCTTGGAGGAGCTCCCCTGGTTGGCAAAACACCAAGCATATCACCACACATGGGTGCAAGGAGAATTAAGGGCTGTGTGCATGACTTCACTGGAAGAGGACCCTTGGAAGCTCCTGCCTGGTGATCAGCTCTCTGGCTCAGTGGGTAGAGCATCAGCCTGCAGACTGAAGGGTCCCAGATTCGATTCTGTTCAAGGGCATGTACCTTGGTTGTGGGCACATCCCCAGTAGGGGCTGTGCAGGAGGTAGCTGATCCAAGTTTCTCTCTCATCGCTGTTTCTCTAACTCTCTATCCCTCTCCATTCCTCTCTGTAAAAAATCAGTAAGATATATTTTTTTAAAAAATATTTAAACCAAACCACAAGAGAGAATCAAAGTATGTGATAATGATATAAATTATTAAATGGTGTTTCCCGAAATTTGCTCCATGTCCCTTTTTTGGTTGCTGGTTGAAATCTGTATCCTTTCATGGTAATAAACCAGTGCTTCTGAGTTCCGTATATCCTTTTAGTGACTCTTTGGACCCAAAGGTGATCTTGGGGACCCATGCAACACCCTCTGCAACCCTGAGGTAAAGTAACAACAAAACGTCACTCTGTCTGGTTTTTGTTCCTCCAAGTAAATGAAACCCCAAGTCTCTCCTGTAAGTTACTCTCTAAAACAACAACTTATTTCTCTGAAAATGCTGATATCTGAAGATACAGAATGACCTTTTTGGATATGATAATTATGTGAGAAAACTGCTGTTTTCCGCCTTGAAGAGAATCACTGTAAACTTGGTGACTTTGGTAATTTTTAAGGCTTTTTTCCCCCCACTTTTAAATACTTGTTATAGTTTTAATTTGATAAGAACGTCCTTCTAAAGCTTGGACTCTCTTATAAGTGGTCTTTGCAAATAAATGCCCTTTCTTTTCTAAACGCTTTGGTCTCTGAGTGGTTTGTGTTTTATTTCAGCAGATGAATCAATATTATTTTAGCAGACTGGTTAAGAGAAGCAAACTACTTTCTGCAGCATATCCATAGGCATGCTCAGAAGCAGCTCTGAGGATGAGAAATCACAGGCAAATATCCTAACCAAATACCAAACGCACACCCCGCCCTCTTCTTCAGAGCTATATTGTAAAAGCACAAAGAGGAAAAAACCCTCCCTGAAAAATTAACTTAGGTGCTCAATATTTAGTTATGACCATTTTGGCTCAGTGGATAGAGCATCAGCCTGCAGACTGAAAGGTCCCACATTTGATTCTGTTCAAGGGCATGTACCTTGGTTGTGGGCACATCCCCAGTAGGGGGTGTGCAGGAGGCAGCTGATCCATGTTTCTCTATCATCGATGTTTCTCTAACTCTCTATCCCTCCCCCTTCCTCTCTGTGAAAAATCAATAAAATATATTTTAAAAAAATATTTAAATCAAACCACAAGAGAGAATCAAAGTATGTAATAATGATATACATTTTTTCCAAACTTATCAAACAGAGAAGTTATAGATATAAAATCATAGAATAAGTTTTTAAAAGATCAATTACTTTTGAGATGAAAGAAAAAGTAGAAATTCATAACCTAGAAATAAATTCTTTTAACTCTGGTACTGAATTTCCCAGCTTTACATTTGTAGCTTATTTTTGGGAAAAAGAAGGCGGTAGTAATGCTTTTTATGTTGTGTTCAAGTATTCAATATTTAAGATATTAATAGTCTTATTCTCTCACACATTTTACATATTGTGGATTTAGCTATCTCTGAAAAAATATTTTTAAGGTACATTTTCTTTTGCTAGAAAATATAAACTATAAAACCATTAGTGTTTCTTGGAATTTTCAGGAATGTCCTTAAATTTAATTTTAAATGAGTTTCCTGTGTACCAGTATGATTTATGTTTTAAATAACACATTTGTAAAGTTAAAAGGATCTACAGTGATGGGCAGTGAAGTACGTTCCAGTTCAGCAAGAAGATTTTGGGCAATTGCCCTGTAAACATTAATCTTATATTTCAGGCCAGAAATGCTTCACATTCTGTGCTAGCTCAGTAATAGATTTTTCTGAGAAATGCCCCACAAGTCAATGTACATTTAATTTTAAGAAAAACTAACCAAAAAAATACCTTACAAGGTTTTTCAGAAGTTATCCTAAAATGTACTTAATCACATTAAGCAGAATTAATTCAAAAGGATATTATTTTAGTTCTGACTACAAGGCCTGGCTCGCTTTACAATCCTCTTTATTTTTATTTTTTCTGATCTTATCATGCTTTACGTTTTCCTCCTTACTTTGGACTTGTAATACATAAGAAGTTATCTTACCACACAGAATACCCATAATTTCACTGGAAAATTTTCCATTAGGTTTATCTCTTCCTCCAATTCTTTTCTTCCTAGTCCTCAGCCATTGTCTTCCTCTTAAATTTACCCCAATCGTGCATCCCACCCCGTTCTCCTTCCCTTTCCTCCTTTATTATCCAGAAGGAGGTTTTCTCCTGCAAGAAGCCTGGTGCCAGTCTCTTGCTCTCCCCCTTATCACAACTGGCTTATCAATGCAGTTCTGGGTAGAATCAGTTCTCTCACCAGCTGTGAGTTTTTGCGGCTGCGCTTTTTTAGAGCAGGGGTCCTCCTTTTCCATTATGGTCTTGCTTCTGGGAGTTGAAGAGGAGGCTGGCTGTTCTGCGGGCATTTCCAGTTCAGTCCTCTGGTTTTATATTCTGTGTTTCTGTGTGTGTGTGTGTGTGTGTGTTTCTGTGTGTGTGTGTGTGTGTGTGTGTGTGTGTGTGTGTTTGTGTGTGTTGTGGTGGGTTTGTCATCTCCAGATCAGTCCTCTTGTTTTATTTTCTGTGTGTGTGTGTGTGTGTGTGTGTGTGTGTGTGTGTGTGTGTTGTGGTGGGTTTGTCATCTCCAGATCAGTCCTCTGGTTTTATTTTCTGTGTGTGTGTGTGTGTGTGTGTGTGTGTGTGTGTGTGTGTGTTGTGGTGGGTTTGTCATCTCCAGAGCCTCCAGGTGAGTTCAGT
The DNA here is from genome assembly GCA_004026805.1 of Lasiurus borealis. Classification (NCBI taxonomy): domain Eukaryota; kingdom Metazoa; phylum Chordata; class Mammalia; order Chiroptera; family Vespertilionidae; genus Lasiurus; species Lasiurus borealis. The sequence goes on from PVJN01004555.1 coordinate 43,220, forward strand.
GAAGGGGTGTGAGCCCCACAGCCCTCATCCTGGACCTCTTTGGTCACATAGCCACTTCTCCCGGGTCCTTAGGGCCCGATAAGGAGACAGGTGGTCCACTCGGATGGTTCTCCCTTGGATCCTCATCCCATGAGAATTGTCCGAGGCCAACATGGTGCTCCTCTGGGCTTCAGAGCAGAGGGAACAGAACCCTTCGGATCTCCCAGTCTGCTGTCCCGCCAGGTGGATGTCCACGACCCCCCCATACTGTGAGGACACACAGGCGATGCCCTTTCTGCCAGTTCAGAAGGAAGACCTCCCGGGAAGACCCAGGCGCCGTCTTTGTGCTGGGAGCGCCAGCCGGTCTCACGGCCATGCAGCTCCTGGACCAGCTGGACTTTAGTTAAAGGGCTCATCTCCTCCCGGGATGGGCTTTCGTCCACAATCCTCTCTCTTCCGGAGCTGCACCCGGGCCTCTGCCAGGTCCGCCAGCCTCAGTGGATGTCCCTGCGCCTGAGGCTGAAGGAAATGACAGCGGAGGGTCCCGCCCGCACAACACCCTCCTCGTCCTCCAGCCACTGGCCTCCGCTCCCAGGCCGGCGCGCTGGTCCTGGAAGGTCAGTCTGGGCTTCGTTTGCAGAAC
>PVJN01004555.1:43941-89385 GCA_004026805.1 Lasiurus borealis
CCTCCCTCCCTCCCTCCCTCCCTCCCTTCCTTCCTCCCTTCCTCCCTCCCTTCCTCCCTTCCTCCCTCCCTTCTTTTCTTCCTTCCTTTTTCTTTTCATTTTTTTTTTTTGTTACTCATCATCCTAGGATATTTTTCCATTGATTTTTTTTTTTTAAAGAGACAGAGAGACTCATAGATGTTAAGAGAGACACATCATTGGTTGCCTCCTGCACAGGCTCTGAATAGGGCTGAAGATTGAGACTGAGGTATGTGCCCTTGACAGGAATTGAACCCAGGACCCTTCAGTCCTTGGGCCGATGCTTTACCCACTGAGACAAACCAGCTAGGGCTAACACTCCTTTCTTTATTTAAGCAACTTTAATAATTTGTAATGGTGGAAACTTTTACAAGTGGGTAGAATCCCATTATTAACATCATTCAAATGTTTACTTCCCTGTGGTACTTCTGACCATAGCTCAGAGCAAACTTTCACAAAATACTGACCACCTTCTCTATGTGTGATGCACTCTGATATTTTTAATGCTATTCTGTAGCATTTAAAAATGTTGCTGGTGACCCCCAAACTGATTTCATGATCCATTAATAGGATATGACCTGCAACTTGAAAAACATTGACTTGGTCCAACAAATGAGAAATATGAAGTGTGAAGAAATTGTATTGCTTAATTCATAAAGTGAGTGGCAATCATTTCCATATTTTGTACAAGTCAATAATTAGCCTCTAAAATGTAACATTTCTGTATTCTATTTTTTCATTAGTTTAACTTATTATTACTTGATTTCTGCTCCCCTTGCTCCCCACTCCCTATTTACTTTAATGTTTCATACACAATTTTCTCTATTGAGGCCTTGAATTTGATACTGTTTATATGGATAGTATTATGTTTAAACTTACTAGGTGAACTAGTACCTTTAGTCAGCAAGTTATAGATTAAGAATGCTAGATCAATGCTGCTACAGATAAAAAAACAGATGAAGGCCATATATATATATATATGAAGAAATACTATCAGGCCAACTTTATCAAGAGATGAAAACAAAGATTTAGTAGACAAATATTTGTTGAACACTTACTTTATGCTAGTCATTATACCTCTATGTCACATATTGTTTTCTTCCTTATATTATATTTAAGTATGCCTTATTTCCCCTATCAACTTATAAACAACTAGAAGACAGAATCCATGCATAATTTGTCTTTGACTCTCCTATAGCATCTAACACAGTATCTTGAGATCCACAAATAGTTGATTAGAGATGGATAAACACTTGCTGAATGAACAAGGCAAATATACCAATCCTATATAATGAAAGCCTAATATGCAAATAGACTGAACTGCAGAACCACAGGTTGCTATGACACACACTAACCACTAGGGCAGATGCTCAATGCAGAACTGCCCCCAGCCTTCAGGCCCTGACTAGAGGTGGTGGGGGGCAGGGCCAGTGAGCAGGCAGTGCCAGGTCAGGGAAGGCGGGTGCTTCACCCCAAGATAGGCCCTGATCACCTGCCAGGCCTAAGGACCTTACCCATGCACAAATTTTGTGCACCGGTCCTCTAGTATACAAATGAAGAAATACCTTGACTCTCAACCCTCTTCTTAATAGCATTAGAATAGCAAAGAAAGCATCATTTGAGTGCCTATTGTCTGTGCCCCCTAGTAAACAAACAATAAAATACTGGCATAGTCTTGAGGGATTATATAAAATACTATCATATATCCTTGAAAGGTGAAATAGCAGAACAGCTGACTTGATGCCTGAAACAGCACTTGATCCAATATGCTCACTTAGATGAGACAGACGACCAGAATATATTTTCATTACATTTATCGAATACTTATTGAGAGGTTACGATGGGCCAGATATTATGGTAGGTGCTGGGCCACAGTGGTGAGCAAGAATCTTGTTTTCAAGGAGCTTTCAGTCTCCTGGGAAGACAAGCAATAACAAGAAAGTTTGCTAAGTACAAAGACAGTAGAAATACCGAGAAGAGGCAGCTAAGTCAGATTTGGGAGAAGGCAGGGATGTGAAAAGAAGGCTTAAAGAGGGCTTCTTAGAGGAGGCAAGAAATTGAGATCTGCGTAATAAGGGAAAGCTAGGTGAGCAAAATCCAGGTAAGAAAATCTAGACAGAGAATATGGTGGATAACTTCACCCTTATTTTAAAAATTGTAGAAAGCTGATTATATTATTCATATAACTTTTTATCTTCCCTTGATAATTCATAATGCCCAACATTCCTCCTTCAATCACCAACACCTGGATCCAGTCTTCAACATTACAGACAGTTGAATTGGTCATTAATAAATCTTATATTGTCACATAACTGCCTCAGAGCAAAAGTAACAAGAGATCAACAGTGATTTTCTACTAAAACTGCTCAACAAATGGGTTTATAATGGGACATGCACATATAATAAAATATAAATTCCTTCAGGTGTAGGAGGACAGCATTCTCATTTATAATTCCGATTACCTATGATATCTAGTAGGATCTCTCACCAAATAAAAATTCAAGGGCTCCATACCAATAAGGAGAACACTCCCAAAACACCCACCAGAAAAACAAAATACACCTAATTAAAACATTTTTTTATTTTTATGTTTTTGTTAATCCTCACCTGAGGATATTTTCCCATTGATTTTAGAGAGTAGAAGAGGGGAAAACAAAGAGAAACATTGATGTGAGAAACACATCGATTGGTTGCCTCCTGCACAAGCCTGGGGTGGGAAGGGGCCTGCAGCCAAGGTACATGCCCTTTACCTGAATTGTGCCTGGGACCTTTTGGTCCGCAGGCCATCATTCTACCCATTGAGCAAAACCAGCTAGCGAGATTCTTTTTTTTATTGAGAGAGAGAGAGAGAGAGAGACAGACAGACAGACAGACAGACAGACATTAATAATGAATCATTGATCAGCTGTCCCCTGCACATCTCCCACCAGGTATCGGGCTCTGCAACCCTGACCTGGAATTGAACTGTGACCTTCTGGTTCATAGGTCAGCGCTCTACCACCAAGCCATGCTGGTGGGGTGCACCTAATTCTTAAAGTTAACCATTAATATGTAGCTATGATAAAAACAAACTCTGGCCTAGACAATATTTTAAAACTTTAACTTTATAACTTTATGCCTAATTTTCCTCAAAAAAGGAATGAAAGGAGGAAAGTTACATGAAGGTAAAGATATAGGCTACTAAGGTAGTCGCTGAGGCAACAGCAAGGCCTATCTAATTAACAAAATGTGAAAAATATTTTTATTTATCTTCACTTTGCTTTAATTAAAAGGTGCCATGGCACCCATACAGAGTAGGGTGTTGTTTTTTTAATCTTACAGATGCTATTATGTTTTAGAGAGGTTTGTCTTGCGTACATCTGGGAGTCAGCTTGTACTTATCTAAACCTCATATACAATTCAATGTTCTCAGTAGGTACAGCTTCAGGTACAGCTGAACGGAGTTCCAGGAAACCCCACTAGGAGCTTCACTATTTACTCTACACCAACAATGGCAGCTGGTGTGTTTTGGCCCTGGTGTTCTCTTTTATGGTGCAAGACTTTTACCCGTTAAGTCAAATTTCAATTTAATCTTTCACATCTTACCAAAAAACTAAGAATACTACTTTACAATTAAAGCCGTGTTTTTAAAGGCTATACAGAAAGCTCACAAATAATTTTGAAGTATATCATCCCAGCTAGCTAGCTCACTACATGAAGCATGCCCTTCTGTGAACTTACACTGCTGAAGCTGAGCGTTTCCCTTCCTCTCCCAGCTGTAGCTACAATCTAATAAAAATGGCTGGGTTGCCAATGACCCAAATAAGTACAGTTAGTGCAAGATTCCAATTCCTATTTCCAGGATTGGAATAGTCACACTTCCTGCTTCTTTAAACATTTGAACTGTATTTCACCGTTTCACCAAAGTTGAGACCTATGTTGGCTAGAAAGTTCCAATCTTATTTTCTCAATTTCTGATAAAAAACCAACCGACCTGTTTTTCACGTTTTCGAACAAAATCAAGGATCTCCTACTTAGTTTCTGCTAGGCGGTGCACAGCTGGAGGGTTGCTACAGGAACTCTTGCACACTGACTACAGATTGACCCTGTCCAGGAAAAAATCCTTTGCTCCACCCCCAGAGGAGTCAAAGGCTCTGGGGAGCAGCAGTCTGTGAGCTGAGACACATTTTTAGTCCAGTAGGTGTGATGGAGGAACAAGAGACCATTCTTTGTTGCCTCTCTGTAAGAAACGTCACCCCAGCAACCAAAAACCAAGTTGTTGTGTGTGATTAGGGAGTTCTGCACCAGGGTAGGGCTATCTTCTTTATCCGCTCCTCCTAGAAACCTGAGCTAGGGAACAAACAAAAGTCACTTCCTTCCAGGCACAGAGTAAAAAGAAAAAACAAAAAGCAAAGATACTTTCCGGGTACATTAGAATATTCCCACTGTTAAGAATGCATGCCGGCTCTTGCTTTCAGGCTTTAAGCCAGGTAAACTTAGGTTCTTGACATTTCCCCGCACCCCCGACTCAGATTTAACATTTATTTAATTTTCACTCAGTGCCAACCTTTTGCTGAGGGCTTTAACGTTATTTCATTTACGCTATTTCATTACTATCTACCTCATGGAGGTAGATAGTAATATAATCCCTTTACAAATGAAAAACAGAGGCTCCAAATATTTGATGTTTGAGTTACTAAATGGTAGAATCACAATTTTAACCCAAGTCTCCTAATTCTGAAATCACACTTTTTCTACCACAGTACACTGATTTTGCAAGAAAATTCTAAATAGAAATATTTAAAATTCTTGAAAGTAACTTTAAAATTTTTTATGATAGTTTAATAAATCTTTATTGTTCAGATTATTACATTTGTTCCTCTTTCCCCCCCCCCCAGCTCCCCTTCACCTGGCTCCCACCCCTCCCTCTGCCCTTACCTCCCCCCTCATATATTTCTACAAGTAATGACTTCACTACTGATAAATTAAGTATTATATTCAGTCACTTTCTTAAGTGCATAGAAAAAGGCACAGAAAGATAGGGCTACATTATGCTTTTTTTTTTTTCTTTCTTCTAAATATAAACTACAGAACTCACATTATTGAGAAAGGCAAAGTAGAAAAATAGGTGACAAAACTGATTTAGATGATGTACTCTGTGGAATTTCTGGGGCTGACGGAACTGATAAGAGAGAAACTTTTCTCTCTGCCGTTAGTTATTTTCAAGGACAATTCCAAGCATCAATCTGCCTAGTCTCAGCCATTTCCCCACTTCAGGTACGGGAAGGTCTTCTAACCTCGTGCAGCTCTCTTACCGAGAGTGAATCTAATTCTCCCCAGAAATAGAATTACCCCTTTCACCTACACAATTCTTGGGAATTTCCTAGGACATAAAAACTGTCCTTTTTAAAAATTTAAATCTTTATGAAATATGTATTACATATGTGCCCCTCCCTCCCTGCATTGACCCCTTTTAGCCCACTCCTGTTAAAATTGCTTTTCCTAGCTCCCTACAATCCTGAGCAAAAATGCTTTTACATCTTAGCTAGAACATTTCCCCAGCTGTGGACTCAATGAAGATATACCTCTAATTTTCTCCCCTTGGAATCACCATTTCTTAAACTATACCCCTATTTTCCAAGTTCTTCCCTCCTAGTTTGCCTTTCCTGTCGGTCTCCTATTTTTATTTCTGTTAATGACTGCAATTCTCTAGTTGTCCTGAGGGATTTCAGTGAGAAAACAAAAAGTTCAGAAGAGTCATACTAGCTCCCAAAGAGTCCTGGAAAGATAGGTCAACAAATGTTAATTTATTATAAAACATACAAATATACAGAAATCTTTTATAGCACCGATTTAAAACTATAAAAAATAAGAATGTACCATATTTCCTCACTTTTATGGATAATAAAATGTCCAACTTCTCCCCATAATTTCCTATAAAAAATATGCTGGCTTTGAGGGTCCTGAAAACTCATTCTCAATTTATACTGATGAATATTATATATAATTGCAAAAACGAAAAGTTGCCAAAAGCTATAGTTCTAAAAGGATTTGTAAAGGAGCATGGGAATAGTGGAGGAAAGCTTTTGTAGTTGGGTTGTCATTGAAAATTGAAGTAATTGTCATAGAAAACTTGGGCTAAAGGCTTCTTCACAAAGCTTTTCCATTCCAAAAAAGAAAAACATTTCACAGCTCTAAAACAAGATAGGGAGGAAAGTTACAAAACCTTTCCATACTCTATTAATTTTATATTGGTTCTTAGGGTTACAGGCCTAAATGAAAAAGTGGAATGGTACTTGAAATAGTATTTCAAATTGAAGCTCAATTATAAATAGTATTTCAAATTGAAGCTCAATTTTAAATATCAATCCAATATAATTTCTCAGATTTAGCTTAAGATATCTGAAAGTGAACAAGGTTTCTAAAATATGGTGAGATTAATATTTCAGTCATTAAGAAAAACAAAACAGCATATTATTTATTATTTGGGACTCTAGATCATTAGGCATATAATTAAAAGGTACTACAACTTGACACTTTATAGAGGCTAGAAACATAATTCAAAATTTCATAAGATATATTAAGTTAAAACCACTTTAACAATACAGGATCTCATTGACAGTTCATTGAAGATGACAGTTTTTCTATAGTGTTACTGTTCCCACATGATATCATCTCTTCTTAATTTCATTTGAAGATTATGGACTTGCGTTGGATGAAAGTTGCTGTTCTTCTGAAGAGAGTGATTTAGCGGACATTTTCTGGGGCTATATTTTATGTTCCTTAATCCTTTAGGGTGGCTGTCTTCTCGTTGGATACATGAAGCTTCACTCATCTTTGAGATTTGAACTTTTTGCTGCAGTTTACGAACCTGGAGAGAAAAAAGATCTACCATTTTAATAAAAAACATTAAGGATACATCCTATAATAGATGGACTGGATTGATGGTTAAAGATTACATAAAATTAAAAAGTTCATTAAGATCTTATTTATTGAATACCTATTAGATGTCTACTACAGTGCTAGTCAGGTAGAAATAAAGTAAAGCTCCTTGTTCTCAAGACATCTATTGCTCTTATTAGTGAAAGAAACGCATAAACATTACAGCTAGAGAATAATGCAAGCATGGATAACTTGGAATAGGACAAAAACTGTGTATCAGAGAAGGCCAACACAGGACAAGATCAATGTGGGCTGGAGAAAGGTTTATGGAGGATATAAAATGGGTAAAAACTATAAAAAAGAGAGGAGAGAGAAGAACCCTTCAGGCAATATTAACAGTGAAGACTGTGCTAATAATGAGCATCAAGTTTATAGAATCAAAATATATATATTACTTAAAAGTATTCCTGAATTTAAAGTACTACTGAATGCCAGTAACAACAGCAACAAAAAAGTCAAGGAAATAACCTTATCTCATTAGGAGTATCTAGTAATGGTTGGACAGGCAGAATTTTAAAAAACCCCAAACCTATCAACTAGCCAAACCCATTTCTTCCAAGTCCAGTCAATTAATCTATTTACTAATGCATAAGTCTTAATTTGTACAGCTGATCCTGATACAGGCAAAATACCTGATATTCTATTTGTCTAAGGCCATTTTAATCGCACACATTACATTTATCATGGTAAAATACTTGAAAATTTATGCTGCTACAGCTATGATGGAATAATATAATTTATGTTCACACTGCCTAAATTTAAAAAAAATGACTTTTCTATTTCCTTCAAGTTTCTAAGGAAGTATGTCATATAATCTTCATCCTAGCACAATCATACAAAATTTTTTTACTTATTATATAGCCTTAAAAGCCAATAAAGTGAAAACTTGCTTCAAAATGTTCATTTCCCTTTTTCTTTTTTAAATATATTTTTATTGATTTTGGAGAGGAAGGGAGAGAGAGATGAAACATCAATGATGAGAAGGAATCATTCATTGGCTACCTCCTGCACACTCCACTGAGGAGCCTGCAACCTGGGCATGTGCCCTGACTGGGAATCGAATAATTTCCTCCTGGTTCAGAAGTCAATGCTCAACCACAGAGCCATGCCGGCTTGGCCCTTTTTCTTTGTTGGCCACAGAAGAATAAAGGCAGTCAAATCTTGCAACCTTTATTACTGTCCTATAAAGTGGGGGAAGCTTAATTGTGAGGTTAATATATCACCAACTTACATTAATGTTATTACACAGGCTAATGGCTATGTGACTTGAGAGTTCCTAAAAAGACTCCCTCTACCTTCTGCTCTAGCAGTGTAATGATGCTAATATTCCCACTTATAAAGTTATTATTTTGGGATATAATAATGATCCCTGATTGCTCTGTTAAAATTATTATGCCACTCTTAGTTATTAAGAATTCCCATTCCAGGATAGAGTCTCCCTCACCACCTCACTACAGCACAGATCCTCAGAAAATGCAGCAAAGCACAGTTTTTTTCTGGGAAAGTGGAAATAATGGTTATAGGATTGGGGATTGCTTAAGGAGCCAGGTTCATGTGTGGTACTGAATTAGAGACCTGTCAACATAAGGGGCTTCATTAATGAATCAGAGAAGGGAGGAATAAGGGGGAAATGCTAAAAGGGTAATTGGAAAGGTTGTAAAGCTAATTCAGCATACCTCACTATTTTCCCAAAGACATTTCTGAATACATAATTAAATTTTCTTCCTCCCTTTTCTTTACCCTATCTTGGAGAGTTCGTAGAAGGCCATGTTATTCCAATGGAACAGATGGCTCTATTCTATAATAGGCACGAGTGAATCCTGTTTATCATCTTTTCATTAAGTCATACATACAGACCTCAAATTTGGAAGGTGATACAGAGATATACACTGAATCCAGGTATATTATCTTTTTGTTAAAATCTTTTACTAAAACTTTCTTACACTATCTTGATGTTTCATCAGTTTGGAAATCTGTTCTCTCTTAATTTCCATTTTCTTGACTAAATGCTCCAGTTCACATTCTATGTCTTCACAGACTATGTGGCTTTCCGTTTCCTTCATTTGATTCAGTAGCTCTTGGTGTTCTCTATGAAAGAAAAGCAAATATTAGACACATAAATTTTAGTCAGTTAAATATTAATCTTCAAAGACAGTCTGTTCCTATAATTAGGGTTATCTAATTAAATATATGGTAAATATAAATAGGTTTTTATGATTTGAGACTAGCTATATATAGAAATATCTTAGACTCAGGGTCTTAACCTTAAAAAAGTCCAAATTCTTGATGTTTATAGCTAAATGTAGCAAAATATTCTGATGTCCTTAGATAGAGGCATTAAAGTATTCTTTTTAGTTCCAACTTTGGAATTATTAACATAGGATCTTTGGAAGAATTCCAGCTATAGAAGCATTTGCCAGAGAATTCCTTAGCTAGCCTACTCAAAGAAATACTGCCAAAGGAACTAGTTGCCTCTTCTACATTAGTCTTAGTTCAATTAGCTGGCTAGTCAAATCATGTATTTTCTGGAATTTTGTTAAATATATACTTAAACTTGGGGCTAAAAATATGTATCCCATACAAAATTTTGTTTGCTATAGATGCTTCAACTTGTAATGCAAATCAGCCAGAGTTTAAAACAAGAGACTACATTCCTACTTGTCTAATGAAATCATTCATATAACTAAAATATTATAACAAAACCCAAACAATCTTTCTTTTAAAAGCTTTTGTGAGTTATAATTTAAGACCACCAGAACTCATTTATTAAAATGACAGTAATATTGCACTATAAGTTGAGATCTTGGGAATTCAGAGACTCCTTAGACTAGATCAATAGTAATTATACACAGTTAAAAATTTAAATACAGTAGTATCAATAAATACAATGAAAAATCAGTGGCAAGAAACCTACAGATCAAAATAAGTCCAAATGACTAAGGAAGGCCATTAAAAATTTGTAAGTGGCATGCTCTTAAGACAAAGAAGGGAAATAATACCTAAATATCCTGCTGCTACTTCTGGTAAAAAATAAAAATACTTACACACCCATTTGGTCCAGCTCTTCCTGCATTGCCATCAAAAGTTCAGACAAATTGTCACAAATGGAAACAGATTTTTCAGAGTCAGGAGGCACCACTTTACACTGGGAAGTTGTTCTAGTAGGCTTGTAGAGACATCGAGGCTCAACTTCAGCAGTTTTCTGAAGAATCTGGGGCCCATAATGTTGCACCATCTGCAGGAGGTTTTGCACACTTGCATTTACAGAATGGCATGCCCTGGCAGGCTTTGGGGGGAAAAGAAATAGCTGAGAACAATTCCAAGTGACTGATGACATTTGAATAGAACTTACAACAATGCAGGAGTTTTTCTGAACAAGTATCTTCATTTTTTTCCCCTCTCACCTTTTCAGCTACCATAGGCATTGATCCAAACTTTGAATACATTTGCTGAGGTGGTCCTCTTTTTGAACACTTAGTTTTCTAAATATTAGGAAGGGAAAAAGTAAACAAAAATGTTTTAGAAGACATTTATGACATGAATAAATCTCAATAATCTGATGAGAAAATAGACAAAAAACTGAGATTTCACTGACAAGGACATACAGATGGCAAATAAACACATGAAAAGATACAGGGTTGGATAACTGAACTTTATATAAATGGACTTATTTTGTTTCTGTTCTTCAGCAACTTGCTTTTTCTATTCAACATTAAGTTTGAAGTTCATTCAACTGATATATATACACCTGTGGTTCACTGTTTTTTATGGCTATAAAATCTTTATTTATTCTCCTTCCTTTCAATAATCATTTGGGTTGTTTCTTTTTGTTATTTATAAACAACACTGTTATGGACAATTTGTACCTGCCTTCTGGTATATACAAATTAGAACTTTCTCTTAGATGCTGGGCCATAGAGTTGTGCATTCTTAACTTTACAAGTTAATGTCCAAAGTGATTAGACCAATCTATGTTTTAGCTAACTTATGATTGTTCCATATCTTTACCTTAAGTGTCTTTTTTGTTTGTTTTGTTTTTACATTTTACTGGAAGTCCCCTCTGTCTTTAACCAGTGTCTCACAATGGTAATAGCTGGCATAGTAAAGTATAATCTATAATAATAAAAGTATAATATGCTAATTAGACTGGACATCCTTCCAGACGTTCTTCAGGACAACCTTCTGGATGAAGCCAGCGCTGCGAGGGAAGCACAGGTCCTAGGTGTCAGAGTGAAGCTGGTGCTGGCAGCCCGGGGGAGAAAGGCTTACTTTTGCACAAATTTCATGCATTGGGCCTCTAATATATAGAGATTCCAAGATGGCTGCAGTGTACTTTGGAAGCTGTGCCCACTGCTCCCCGCCCCAAATTGATTTACAACTAAATCACAGAACAAAATCAACCTGAAAAACCAACTGAAGGCTCGCTGATCTGAAATATAACCATGAAGTACAGAAGCCACATGGAAAGGCACAGCCTTCTCACACAGGTGCGGCGGCCAATGAGAAGCCTGAGGAATAACAGAGCTGCGGAATTCCCTCCCCGCTGGAGCCTGGGGTCTCAACTCACACAAGGATCCCCAAACCAGGGCAACAGAGATGGGAAGAGGAGCTTGCCAGCATCTGGCGGTAGGAATCAGTGGGATTCGGCTGGCCTGGGATACTGACCACACACACGAAGGGATAAAGCACTCCTGAAATTAGAGCACCAGCCTGGGGAGCCACTCCAGACTAAGGGACGAAGGCTGGTGAGGCCAAGTTGCCATACTTGGGTCCTGCTGAGGAATCCACTGGCTACACCCAGCAGTGACTTTAAGGGACCCTCTATTTTTTGGTGGAGACCCAGAGTTAACTGCATCATTTGGGAAAGAGGACTGTCTCCCCCACCTCCATCACACAGCTGGCACCCCTTCCTCTACCTGTTGAGCTGCTGGGCCTGCACAGTCTTGCTAGGTTAGGGGAGGGAGCCACATAGAGCTGAGATTTTTTTTTTAAATATATTTTATTGATTTTTTTTACAGAGCGGAAGGGAGAGGGATAAAAGTCAGAAACATCGATGAGAGAGAGACATCGATCAGCTGCCTCCTGCATGCCCTGCAACCAAGGTACATGCCCCCGACTGGAATCGAATCTGGGACTTTCAGTCCGCAGGCCGACGCTCTATCCACTGAGCCAAACCGGTCTCCGCAAGAGCTGGGATTTTTGACTGTGTCTCCTGGGGAGGCTTCTGTCCCAAAGTCAGGCGGGCAAGTACGTACTGGGCTGTGTGGCTACATTGTGAGGAGGCAAATCCAAGCTTCCTGTGAGTCAACCACCACTACCTTGGGAGGAGAAGTGCCCACCATCTCCTACAGACTTGCAGGCACCACCCCCAATAGGAGACAGGAGACAGTTTGGATTAGCCAAGCCAAGTCCCAGACACCCCTAATGAGCGCAGTGGAGGGGAGGGAAAGTGCCTCAGAGTAGGAGCATTCAAAGTTGAGACCCCCCAGAGGCTACAGTCTGGGACCAGGACCAAGTACTCAGTCCCCTCCTGTGGGCTAGGCAGGCATCATTCCCAATGGGAAACTCTTTTGCTCTATCCCCCGGAGCCCAGGGCAGCTAAACTTGCTGCTGTAGAGGGGCTAGCTGGATGTAACCAAACAGAACCTGAAGTGAGCCTCCCCTAGGGAAGCAAGAGCTGGAGACTGGCAGATGCTGAAGGGTTTGGCTTTGAAGTAGGGGCTACTTTTTCCTCCTTTGAGTACCTGACTGCATGATTCCCAGGTAGGGGACCATTGGCCCTATATAGGCCAGTCTGGGCTCTTTTACTACCTTTTCTTTCCTTCATTTCTTTTACTTTACTTCTCCCTCTGCCTTCATTATTTTTACAAGAATAAAAAAATATTTCTACTAACTCATCAAAGGATGCCATCTACACTAATAAAAGAGTAAGATGCAAATTGACCATACCTTTGCAATGCCCACCAGCCAATCAGGAGTGAGAATGCAAATTAACCCAACAAAGATGGTGGGTTAACTTGCATATACAGGTGCCAAGCGGCTGGGGGCGGGGCGGGATGCAGGCGTTTGCATTGCCCCAGCTGCTCCAGTCTTCTGGGCAGCATGGGAAGGTAGAAAGGTGGCTCCAGGCCAGAGTGAAAAGGCAGTTCCAGCCAGAGCAAAGGCAGTGCTGGCAGCCAGGGAAAGGAAGGCCCTTTCTTGCACAAATCTGTGTATTGGGCCTCTAGTAAAACATAAATATAAAAATAACTAATATTTTTTCTCCACTGGCAAATTACCTATAGCAATTTTCTATTTGGTTTTGCAGTTTCTAATCTCATTGTGCAAACAAGATACAAAACAAATATTTAAGAAAGGAAATAAGAAGAAAAACAGTTTCATTGGCAAAATGCTTTAAATTATTACAGTCTGCAAATTCTCTGAAAGAAAAAATCATGAAAAATACAGCCAGATTATTGAATAGTAATTCTTATTTATGCAATAAAAGAGTAACCCAAGTAAATGTTCTCTACATTACTGTATCTGTAGGGTGAGCCTATAGCAGTGGCCAAAATTCTCAAAAAGTGTCTTTGCTTCTATAGCAAATGGCACACAGAAACAATAAGTAATCATATGCATAATGAATAAACAGTGATAATGGTCATCAACACTGTAATTTCAGAATCATAAAAGGATAATTAAGAAGGTTTATACCATTTATCCGAAACATCAACTTATCTAAAAAGTACTAACTTTCCAATTCTATTTTTAGGGTAAAAAGAAAATAAATGGATTCCCTGGAGAAATTATTTCATGGATCTTTAATTTAATATTATAGAGTCTTCTCTTTTTATTGTGCTCAGAGTGGGATATGAGTGTTGTGGCCTCTATTTTATATAGTATCACAAAGTAATTTCTCTATGAGTTTAGTAATAGGAAAACCATTACTAAAAACCAAATAGAAAATTGCTAGAAACACAATGTTCTAAAACACTTTATTGCACAAAGGCAGATAATAGTCTGCCTTTCTAGAAACACAGTATTCTAAAACACTTTATTGCACAAAGGTAGATAATACTGCCCATTACCTGCTCCTTTTTGCTTTTATTGTCAAGCAAACACAACTAGGTTTTGTGCTAAACTGCTGTGGAGGTTTTATGGAATTTCTATCCTTTGACCTCAAACCATCATTACTAGATTCATATTTTTATCTCCATTTTATTGCAGTATTACATGCCTTTTATTATAAATCTCTTCAAACTTTTTTTTGGAAATGAATAAATATAAATATGAAAATAATGAATAAATAAGTATTAGCAAATAAAATAAAATGTTTGCATACCTTTGAAGATTTTTTCTTTTCCTTAGATAGTTTTGGGTTTGATACTGAAGACATTAAAATTCTATTGATTTCAAGTCCAGTTTGAAGCTACAGTATTAAAGACAAAACTTTATAAAATTGATTTTTAACAAGCTTCTTTACAATGAAAGATCAGGTTCAGTTCATAAAGATAAAAATGCTTTTTGAAAAAAAAAAAAAAAGAAAAAAGAAAACTCCAAATACTGTTTTTATGTGCATGGAAGTCATTAAATCTATTGGTAATTGCAATCATTTTTTATTTATAAGAAAATGAATTATTTGAGATATATATATCAACCAAATGGAAAACCATCTATGACTAGGAGTTTATATATACACATATTTATTTGTCAAAATTTCAAAACACAAAAGACCTCTTGTAATGCATCCTAGTATATGAATGTACTGGCTTATGGAGAATTTCATTGAACAGACAACACTAAAAAGCTAGGAAGCAGAAATTAGAGTCCAGAATTTAGGCTCCAGTTAAGAAAATAAAGGATCAGTGGTTAGAGCGTCAGCCCACAAACCAATGGGTCCCAGATTTGATTCCCAGTCAAGGGGATGTACCAAACAGGAGCCAAACAATTGATGTCTCTCTCTCAGATTGACTCTCTCTCCTCTGCCCCTCCACCCTCTCTAGAAATTAATGGAAAAATTATCCTCGGGTGAGGATTAACAACAACAAAAGAAAGTATAATTGTGATACATGATATAATGCTCTATTTACCTCAGAAGCTTTGTCTTGAAATAGCTTACGCTGATGCTCTTCTTCCTTAAGTTTTTCCTCTAAATGTTTAATCTTGTCCTGCAAAAGAATAAAATAACTAGAACCAAATACCTTTGTTCCTTTTCCAAATAGAGTCCTTGGGGGTCTTGATTCTTAATAATTTGGCAAATTAGAGCAGAAAGTAAGGAAAAAGTAATGGCAAAAGTTGGTAAGATTTTTTCTTGGCTTTCTTCCTATGCTCCCTGACCTATTATTACACATAAGAACAAAGGAAAAGCAAAGAATGTACATGCATAGGCATTATTAACTTTCAGCAATAAAACCATAATGATGAAACTTTGAGGGATATTAAAGGTCTAGAATAGTGGTCGGAAAATGCGGCTTGTGAGCCACCGCAGTTTGCCGCTCTGTTGACTAATGAGTTTGCTGACCACTGACCTAGACTCTCAATTCCAATAATTACAGGCTGTCGTTGTTCCTTGTGATTAAGCCCCTATCCCAGTGGTCGGCAAACTCATTAGTCAACAGAGCGGCAAACTGCAGCTTGTGAGCACCAGTTTTCCAACAACTGGTCTAGAAGGTCAAACAACTATATTCTTGGGTCTTAATGTTTCATTCAAAACAGACAAATCACAATAAGTGTCCATCATGTGCATACAGTAAGAGCACAATTGGAGGAGGAGGGAAGGGATAGGAAGACATTAGAAATATAAGATACTAGAGCCAGGTGCACGAAATTTGTGCACCAAAAGGTGGGTGTCTCAGCCTGCACCCTCTCCAATCTGAGAAATCCCTTTCACAATTTGGGCTGCTGGCTCCTAACCACTCCACTGTAGGCTTGATTGATGCCTAAGTGCTGCCTTGCTGTCATGATTGACACCTAACTGCTCCCCTGACAGCCCAATCGCCCCCAACTGCCCTCCCTGCCAGCTATCTGTGACAACATGAAGGCGGCCATCTTGAGATGCGAGGATGTGAAGGTCAATTTGCATAACACCTCTTTATTATATAGGATAGTTCTTTTAGCTTATATTATATCCAGGAAATCAAAAGTAACACATGAAACAAACAACAAAGCAATGAATGTGATTTGACCCAGACCATGTATATATACTTAGGCACATAAGTATTTCATCTTATATCCTTGGTGTGGTTCACAATAGGAGGACAATACCTTTTTAAAGAAAAGAGTTTCCTGAATGTAGGAGAACTAAAGGAAAGCTTCATAGAGGAAGCAGGAGCTGGGGAAAGTCCTATAGAATAAATAGTATTTTGGTGGAAAACAAACAGGACATTTCAGGGTGGGATGTAAGATAGGCTTAACTTAATTAACTGGTGAAAGACAATCTTCTCAATATTTTTTAGCTAAGTTACCTGAAATGAAAATGTTCTGTCATCTCAAAAGAAGCCAAAATAACAATTTTACATCAACAGGCAAGCTCATTCATGCTGTGACAGAATATATTAATTTTTCATTTCCATGGGCAGGAATTCATGTTTGGATTACTAAAAGTTGTTAACAAAGTTTTATAATTCTAAGATTTACTGCATATTCACATACAGAGCCAATTATGCCTAATTCTAAAGATTTACTCCTGGCACCACTACTTCAAAGAAATAAGTGGAAGCTTACCTCAGCAGTTTTCTGAGTTGTTGTAAGTTTAAAACATTCTTTTTCTAAGAGATCAAGCTTTTCAAGTTTTGCTTGCAGCTTCATTTGATCTTGTTCTTTTTCCCTTTGAAGCTGGGTCTGGAAAGGATAAAAACAAAAACTGAATTTGGCAAGTAATGCCAATGGCTCAAGAATAATACAATTTCTCAGAATTCAAGGCACAATATAAATATGTCATTAGAAACATGCATTTACATGCCCTGAGTTTAGGTGCAATATAAATCTGTCATTAGAAACATGTACAGCCCTGGCCAGTGTGGCTCAGTAGGTTGGAGTGTCGTCCGATATACCAAAAGGTGGTGGGTTCGAGTCTCAGTTGAGGTGTACATGGGAGGCAACTAATCCATGTTTCTTTCTCACAGCTCTCTCTCTCTTTCCTTCTCTCTAAATAAACAAACCAACAACAGCGACACAAAGAAACGTATATACATGCACCTACTTTTAGGTATTTACTATCAAAGGCCAAGAAAATCAAATATTGTTAAAGGAGAAATAAAATGTGCAAAAAAAGGTGTGCTATATAAGCATTAATGGGACAAACACTTCTATGCATCTTTATATAACATTTCAACTAAGAAAAACATCACCAGTGAAACCTGTATTAAATAGTGTTGCACACGGGTGCCAAATCTACTCAATAAATTACCCTTTCTTTGTAACAAAGAAGAGCAGCTATCAGAGGAATAAAGCATGCAATGAACATGGAGAAAAGTTATACATATATATATTATATTTACATATGTATGTGTATATATATGTGTATATATATACACATATACACACACACACATATATATGTACTGTTTTGTAATGGTATTTATTGCAATGCAAGATGTTAATAAAGGCAACTATGAGGGGGTAACGGGTAATAGAAAATATTCTAGATGACAGTTTAGTAGTTTCTTATGAAGTTAAACATATACTTACTCTGTGGCTCAGCAATTCTACTACATATTTACCCAAGATAAATTAAAACATATGTCCAAAGAAAAGATATATATATAAGAATGGTCATAGCAGCTTTATCTATATAATAAAAGCCTAAGTGACCATTATTGCGGAATGACTAGAATGACTGGTCGCTATGATGCACACTGGCCATCAGGGGGCAGATGCTCAATGCAGGAGCTGCCCCCTGGTGGTCAATGAGCTTCCACAGAGGGAGCACCGCTTAGTCAGAAGCTGGGCTCATGGCTGGCAAGTGCAGAGGAGAGGGTGGGAGCCTTTCCTGCCTCTGCAGCAGTGCTAAGGAGCAGTGAGCAGATAGGCGGTAAGGAGCAGGGGACCCCAGGTTGCAAGAGGGATCCTGAACTGCGAGAGGGTGCAGGCCGGCAGCCGCTAGGGACCCTACCCATGTACAAATTCCATGCACTGGGTCTCTAGTTTATAAAAACCCCAAACTGGAAGCAAGCCAAATGTCTATCAATAGGGAAATAGTAACCGAATTGTGGCATATCTATATAATGAAATTCTACACTGCAACAAAAAGGAATGAACTACTGATACATAAAACAACATGGATGAATCTCAAAAACTTTATGTTAAAAAAGAAAAACAAACCAGATATAAAAGAGTATATACAAAGTTCTAAGATTTTACCTTACGAAGTTCTAAGGTAAAGTAAGTCAAAATAGTAATTGTCTTATTGGGAGGTGAGGAGAGAACAAGAGAATAACTGTGAAGAGATAAAATAATTCCTGATAAAAATGTTTTATTATTTGATAGGGCTGTGGATTACATGAGTACATGCACTCATTAATAATCAATAATCTCTATACTTCCCACTGTATGTAGGTTGTATGTCAGAAAATTTTAAAAACTATAAGTCACTAGTCTACTATAGCTAGGATAGGAATTTCTAGGTTGCTAGGAATGTGTATGCTGAACTTGACAAGATAAAGTGGTTGCTCTTTTGGATGTTGTATCCTCATTTTCCCACAGAATTGTTAGACTTTTAAATTATTTCTTATCTGGTAGATATGAAGTAGTAACTTATTGTGGTTCTTTTTAAATCCACCGAGGATATGTTTTTTACTGATTTTAGAGAGAGAAACATTAATCAGTTGCCTTCCTTACATAGCCTGACCAGGGATTGAATCCACAACTTAGGTTGTGCCCAGACTGGGAATCGAACCCACAACCCTTTGGTGCATGGGACAATGAACTGAACCACACTGACCAGGGCCCAAGCAAAAGTATTTTAAAGACTGTCTGTTAGAGCCAGTACCTAACTGGAGCTAGGTTGTGAAAGCATTTATAGATAGTCTATTAAGTATGCTATACCTTGTTCTTAGTGTTTTATCTCCTGCCTGGTTATCTCTGAAAGTTTCTTGCTGTGTCAAAGTAATGTTTGTAGAAGTAATTTAAAATACCTGAGAATATTAGCAATTCAGTATCACTTTAATACAATTTCAGGGCTTAAGATTTTCTGAGTAACTGTCCTAGAGCAAAGTTGTAATGTGGGTTTTTTCTTACTGTTCACCCTTATAAAGATTGAGCACAGAGGATATACTAAAGTTCCTATTATTGATAGGCCATGAATTCTAACGTTAATTTCCTTAACACCTAAAAGGATTAAGGAAGCCCTGGACAGTTTGGCTCAGTGAATAGAAAGTCAGCCTGCAGACTGAAAGGTCCCAGGTTCGATTCCAGTCAAGAGCATGTACCTTGGTTGCGGACAAATCTCCAGTTGGGAGTGTGCAGGAGGCAGCTGATTGATGTCTCTCTCTCATTGATGTTTCTAACTCTCTATCCCTATCCCTTCCTCTCTGTGAAAAATCAATAAAAATATATTAAAAAAAAAAAAGACTATACTATAATATGACAAATTTCCCACAACAGTAAATATTTTTTTCCTAAGGGCAAATGTACCCTTTTTTGTGCATTTAATTTGTCATTTAATTTACATCTTACTTTTTCTACTGAGGTATAGTTAACATACCATGTTATATCAGTTTCAAATGTACAACTTAGTGATTTCATCTTTGTATACATTGTGAAATGATCACCTGAATAAGTCTAGTGCCATCTGTCACCATAGAGACATTAAATAGTCTTCAAAACCATATTAAATTATATTTCTCATACAAATATGTTCACCTGCTGTTCTAGGATCATATTCTTCTCTCGCTCTACATTGAGAACCATTCTCTTTGTATATTCCAGTTGCTTCTCTAGGAGCGTACAGCGAGCCTGAGCTGAGCTTAATTGTATACTTATATCTATGAAAAAGAAAAAGTAATTATGAGTCAATTAGTTGATTATCACCTAGACCAGAGATTTGGTTACCATAAGAAATACATTATATGAATCCTACCAAGAGTTAAAAGTTAAAGACTTCCTTAGTTGTATGTACTGACTCTCATAGCATTTTGTGAATATTTCATTAATTATAAATTACTGGTTTAACATTATCTCTAACTAAGGACACAGAGAGCATACATCTGAAAGGGGAAGATGCCAGTGACTTGTGAGATGAGAAAGATCCTGGCTGTCCCTGGGAAATGACATGAACTGGAAAAATAGGCCCCAATGTCTCTTTCCTATCAATACGTGTCTTCTCTTTCAAAAAACTCAGGTACATGCATCCTACCTTTCCCACTTTGCTCTTGACTACAGACAGCATAGTTAAATTCATAAGATGTAACAATTTCTTTTTAGTCCTTTAAGATCTTTCTTTCCTCAGCTCTTTCTTCCACTTCTGTCCAATTACCACAGAAAAATATTTCTCCCCATTTCTTCATTCCACAAGTTTTTGAGGGTGAGTGTCATGTTACGAAAAGCCACGATTTGAAGTGAAATTATATAAAGAATTTATATTCTAAATCTCTAAAACCTGTGTCCAGATATCTTTTTCATAATTTCCACAGAACAGCCACCTATTGGTCCATTTCATTTAATTAACCATTAAAGTTCTTATTTTTTATTCATTTTTATTGTTTTTATATTGCTTAATTATTAGTGTTGTTTTCAAATTTTAAAAACGTATTAACTAATGCTATAAAGCATTTCAATTATGTCCAGGTTAAACTGGATTTTTAAAAAATATATATATTTTATTGATTTTTTTACAAAGAGGAAGGGAGAGAGATAGAGAGCTAGAAACATCGATCAGCTGCCTCTTGCACACCCCCTACTGGGGATGTGCCCGCAATCAAGGTACGTGCCCTTGATTGGAATCGAACCTGGGACCTTTCAGTCACAGGTCGATTCTCTATCTACTGAGCCAAACCGGTTTTGGATGGATTTTGCTAGAATTCTGAGAATATTCTAATTTCTAAACACAACTTGTCTAAATACAATTTTTCTTTTAATCTCAAAAACTTATGAACCAGGATAAAACAGATATAAAAATAAGTTCAAAGTTGTATTCATTTCCTGCAAAGATCAAAATATCTGAGAACAAGGCTTCAGAGTTTGAATATATATAAAAGAATAAATATATTTGAGTCAATCTGCTTAGACTGGGCTTATTATTTTCAAATTGTAAACTTTAGTAACTTCTTGCTTCTAAGAACTATTGAATTTACTTACCTTTTTTCTGCTTTATCAGTTCCTGGTGTACCAGATTTCTCTCATTTGTTTCATCTTCCAAGGCCTTTTTATATTGTGCTGCTTCTCTGGATAGAACGTTCAGGTTATCTTCAGCTTGTGTTCTTTCTAACTCTAAACGGTGAATCTTTTCTTGAAGAGTTTTTAAGGCTAAAATAAGAGCTGTTAAAAAAAATATATTGCTTGATATTATAAGAATATTTGAACACTTACAATCATATAAAAGTTACCAGTATATTTTTGTTAGCCAGAAAAATGTATAATACATACTTCTGATAAAAGTGGAAAATAATACCAAAAATTCTAAAAAGGAAATTTTTTTCTAACCTATCTTGTAAAAACAATATATTTGATTATATTAGTGATTTTTCTACATTTGAGAAAGCTAATTACACAAGCCTTAAAGGTAATGTACAGTCGAGAAGGCATATGAATCTGAGTATGACTAAAGGAAATTAAAATATAGTACCCACTAACATAAAATTTAGGTTTAAAGTTAAAGGTTTTTTTCTGCTATGATGTGTTCAGTTTTAATCAAACTACAAACATAATTATTCATTTGTCCAACATAGTGTTAATATTCAGGACAGATGAAGAACAGTTTCTTCCACTGGAAAAAATTATAACCTAGTGGTTTAGCTGGTATCAAGATTGAAAGATTGTAAGTAGTACACACAATCTACTAAAAATTTTTTTAGTTATATTAATATCATCATGATTCAGAGAAGTTCAGTTATAAAATATTCAAATACTACCTTATACTTTCTATTCATTTATAACTTCAAACTATAAAATTAGAGATGAACAGAATATAAATAAGTGTTATAGGTTATCTTTTGTATAGTTTATATTCAATTAAAAAGCTGTTTGCTAGAGATTATAATTTATTTTTACAATTAAGATAAAGTAATTATATTTACAGTACTGTTCTTTTATATGGTACCTGTGGCTGACTCATTGGAGTATTATTTCTTGTGGTTTACTCCACCCCATAAGGCTACCTTTATTAACGGCAATCTTTATCAAAGAATATTAAAAGACAAAGTGATAATCAGCATCTTAGAAAGTAATCTGAATCACACAAGATATGTCTGGGGTCATAAATCTTTTTCTAATTCATTTTTAACATGTTTCTAAATTTATATTTTATAAGTTATAATACTTGTATTTTGTAGTTATTCCAATATAGTACTGGTTCCTCAGGCATTTTCAAAGCAATTTTGGATATATGCTACTTCTGAATTTAATCCTAAAATAAGACACAACTCTACTTATCTCACTAGCATTCTAATCATCTAGGTTAGATTGATTCCAAATCTGACCTTCTAGTCTTCAAAGAATTTTCCGTTTTCTAATGATGTTTTTATAATAAATCTGTGATAAACTAGAATGTCATCTTACAGCTGAAGCCAAAGTAAAAAATGTTAAATAACTTCATAAGTTTACAGTAACTTTTAACAATAGAATAAAAATTAGTAGTTTATGGCTTGTTAAAAACACAATATATTGTTTTTACATAAAAATAAAACATTTTATATAACATACTTTGTGCCACTCCCCCCCTATTGTTAAGTGATATTTTCATATTAATATTACCTTGGCTATTTGGACTATGAAGCATTTTAGGAGAGGTAACTTCAGAGTTCACAGAGCGGTGATTCCGAGATAATTTATCATTCTGGGTAAATGATGGAGCAAACATTCTTTCTGGAGGTTTAATATAGCTTCCTACTATACTATGCATTAATTCAGAATCCATTATCTGTGCAGAATAAAGAAATTATATACTATAGCATCACTCCTGTTTGAATGACAAAAACATTAAAAGTTCAAATGAAATTTTAATATAAATACAAGAACTGTATCCTTCTGACCTTACTTGTCATAAGCTCAGCAGACAAAGAAAAATGACTATTTACTGTATAATCAGCGTGGACAATTCTGCCTGATTTGCAATGAGCATATGGCCCTGGGGTGAGCATAGGGGTGATGTGAGTTTTCTGGTTTCTCAGTTGATCATAAGTTTAGATACATCTCATCAAATGAGCACCTCTTTATAAAGAGACTGATTCTATAGTTTAAAGATAAAATATATACCTTAAAAGATAACACGTTTTTAAAACAAGCCACCGATATAATTTCTCTAAGTAAACCGTTGAACTCCAGTGTTCTGGCTTCCCAAGGGATTTTCAAGAGTGATTTTGGATACATCAATTTCTGAATGGAACCCTTAAATAAGACACAACTCCATTTACCACATTAGCATCCTAATTATCTAGTTTTGATGAAGAAACTAAAATGGCCGTATTTTGCTATTCAATCAGTAGCTTGGCATGTAGCAAGGCTTTCCCAATTAGACCAATTCTTTAAAACTATAAATCGGTTCAAGAATAGGTCACTTTCAGCCGCTATCTGGAAAACTCATAGGACCTGTCTCTTTGTAGCTTCCAAGTACATACAGCAAATCAATACACAAAAGGTCCCCCCCCTTCCACATTGTCTATGATTTGGCTTCGTGCAGTCTCCTGAAAACACCACCTCTCTCTCTCACTTTTGGGCCTCAACATCTGCTGGAGTTTCGGTCCTCTTTCCCTGACTTTCCCAAAACGGGGCCAAGTGACCTTGGTGGCCATCTCAGTGATACCATACATACAGCATTGTTACTGTATGTTTAAGCATGTGTTTCTCT
The DNA here is from genome assembly GCA_004026805.1 of Lasiurus borealis. Taxonomy (NCBI): domain Eukaryota; kingdom Metazoa; phylum Chordata; class Mammalia; order Chiroptera; family Vespertilionidae; genus Lasiurus; species Lasiurus borealis. The sequence continues at coordinate 67,862 of PVJN01004555.1, forward strand.
CGGACAGGTAGGGGCTGTGTCTCTCCTACTCCGTACCCCAAAAGGCGACGTGTTTGGAAACACATCTACTCTGCAATGTGAAGAACTAGAATCTAATTTGGTTACGAGTCCCCTGGAAGACCTTGCTCACCCCCACTTTTCCTAAAAGGAGTTACTCTGAGCCCCAGCCCCAGAGCCCAGCTGGTGAGAGACCTCTGTCCCATGGGCCACGGTTGTGGGTGGGATCCCTCAGGGCACAAACAAAAATCAACCACTGAATGCATAAAAATAAGTGGGACAACGAGGTGCTGTTTCTCCCACTCTCTAAACCCAATCCATCAAGACGCTTTTTAAAAAGGAATTATTTAAAAACCACAGTTACTTTGTAAACAAATGGCCGAATCCTTTCACTAGACTACAATTTGAATATTTTAATATGTGTGTGTGTGTGTGTGTGTGTGTGTGTTTTCACAAAGCATCCTTTAATCCTGCAAAAACTCCTATCAAGGAACACTGGGCATCCTTCGCCCCTTAGCCTCACACCACATGGATGTGACAACCCGCTTTCAAAGCCCGGCTGGGGAGGCCATTTGGCTGAGCAAGCAGAGCACAGAGCACCCCGAGGCAGTTATCAAAGGTGCAAACTGCACAGGGACTCCCCGATGCACTCCGCACGGATCCAAAAGAGCGGAAGCAGAGGCAGCAGTGCAGAGCATCCCTCTGGCCTGGACTAAGGCGATCCCCCTAGGACTGCCCACCTTTTCTACACCTGCACCTTCACGGGCCCTCGGGCTGTGGGCACCCGGGCTAGTATTTCTCACGCAGAAAAAGTCCCTGGGCAGCCAGCCCCAGGTGGGGCTTCGTCTCCAAAACCTCAGAGGAAATAGAGGAAGGAAAAAATCCCGTGCAGGGAAAAGTGGCAGCTATGCCTAGAGTCCTCTCACCAAGCAGATGCTCTGAGTCAGTCTCCCTGCGTGCTAACCGTTGATCCGCAGGCCAACCCAGGAAACGTTGCAGCGGCTCCAGGGGGATTGCAGTTTCTGTCGCAAACAGAACGCGCCGGCAGCACCAAAAACTACATTTCCCAGAAGTCAAGGTAACGACGCCCTAGCTCCTTTAAATCAAAGGTTGGACGTAGTTAAAGAGACCGTCCCTATTTTTTTTAGGCTAACCTTAAAATGAGATTACGTTTCTTCCAGAAATGCATCTTCCCCTTTCCTGTGGGTTGCCTTGTCGGTGAAAGTTACAGTACTTCAACTCTCCCTTACTTTTTATTCCTAGTCCAGTCCGCAGAATCCAAACGTCCAGCTACACGAAAACGCCCACCCACTCCCCCATCCCCCCACCCCGCGGGAGACCAAGTGCCGTTTAAGACGCATGCGCCCCGCTTCGCCAAGACGCATGCGTAGCAGCGGGTAGCCGTTGGCGGCCGCGCGCGGATGAGGGTCCGGAGGTAGCCCGCGGAGGGCGGGGCTTTTTTCCCAATGGCTTTGCCTCCGCGGGTCGCGTCTGCCTGGGCGGGGAAGAGGGCGCTGGGGCAGGGACCGCTCCTGGGCTCCTGGTTTGCGCCGGGCGGGGAAAGGGGAGGGACTGGGGGTGAGGACCCCATCTCCCCTCCCCGCTCCCGCCCTCTGGGGCGAGCCCCACCGATGGGGCTGGGCGAAGGGGCGGGCTCTGCGCCTCGGGCCCAGCGCCTCTGCCAGCTCCGCGGCGCAGCCACCCCGCGCTCGGGGACTGCGGGGCCGCCGGGCGTGCGTCTGGGTTAGCGGCCGGTCGCTGGGCGAGGACGCCGACGTCGGAAGAGAATCGGCATCTGTCCCCCAGGGTCTTGGCAGCGACGCGGCGGGAGACGCTTTTCCTTGGACGTCGCCGCCGAGACCGCGACTGCTTGGAGGCTGCCGCCCGCCCCCCGGGAGCGCCTGGATCGCTTGGCCGCGGCAGCAGCAACAGCAGCGAGAGAGCGAGCCGCGGTCGGCCCAGCCTTCCCCGCCGGCGTCCAGCCAGCGTCGGGCCGCGCTGCCGGGGCGCGGGGAGGGCGGGGCCTGGTGCAGAGGAGGGCGGGGCCTGGTGCAGAAGAGGGCGGGGCCTGGTGCAGAAGAGGGCGGGGCCTGGGGCGGAGGAGGGCGGGGCGGGACCGCTTCCGAGAGCCTGGCGGCCGCCAGCCCCAAACCCCGAATGGCTGGAGGGCGCTCCGCGGGTGCCAGCCTCTTTGGGCAGAGCACGGATTTGACAGCTCCGCCGCCGCGTGAGAATATCCGCTGACCCCGCAAAAGCCCGCGGCGAGCTCTCCGCTGCCCAGCAGAGCCGGCCCTGCGAGGTTTCAACTTTCCAACTTTGGTGTTTGAGCAGAAGAGACTGCCTGCCGCTTCGTGGTGCAGTAGGAGGAAGAGAGAGAGCGGGTGAGCTCTGCCTTGCATGCAGTTCGCTGGAAAGCCTCTATCCAGAGAAAAAAAGACACCCCTGGCTCCACATTTCACCCGGACGCATGCTTTCCTGAAGATTTCGATTTCTCCGGCCCTCTTCTTTTCTCGTTTTTTTTTTTTATTATATTAAATATATATAAAGTGTTTTTTGGGGGACATGCTGGAAGGTAACTAAGACTGCAAAGAAAAAAAAAACCTCCCAATTGGTCATGGCTGAAGGAGAGAATGAAGTGCGATGGGATGGGCTGTGCAGTAGAGATTCAGCCGCCCGAGAGACAGCCCTGGAGAACATCAGGCAGATCGTCTTGAGGAAAACGGAGGGTCTCCGTTCCGCGAAAGAGACGACACCTTTTCGTCCGCCCGACGGGCTCTCGGAGGCCGGCTCTCTGGACGGGCTGAACAAGCTGCTTGCTCACCTGCTGATGCTTTCCAAGAGGTGCCCCTTCAAAGATGTGAGGGAGAAGAGCGAGTTTATTTTGAAGAGCGTCCAGGTAAGGGAGGAGCGTTGTAATTACAGCCGTCTGTAGAGTGTAGAGCGAAATTTTACAATTTGCAAATTACATTGGCTTTGTGTTTACTTCCAGTAGGTTTGTTAGATGAACTCGTTAGGAGTTCACGCTGCATCTTAAAATTGGAATGTGCTAATCAAACATTGAATCGGGGGGCCGAAATTGTAACAAGATGAACTAAAAAAAAAAAAAGTTGTTTTCAAATAGGAGTAAACAACTGTTGTCTTTCTAGGGAGTTTTAATAGAAACTGCATTCCTCCTGGGAAAATAAGCGAGAATTACAGTTATTTGCAAGTTAGGACTCACTTTTCCTTTTTATTTACTTTTTACGTGCTGTTGGGAAGTGTAGCTAGTATGCTTTTTACATTGTTACAAACTTCTGTGTGGAAAGTTTCACACTTGAAACTCTCTAAAATGATAAAGGACATTAAATGTTTCTTTGTCAGCTTATTCCTGATAATTGGTGAGCCAACTTTCCCTTGTTCTTAAAAACAAAACAGAAAATCCAGGGTTTGTTCTCTAAATGCAATCTTTTAAGAATTATATAAAACAATGAGAGCTTATGTTGTTATAAAAGCTGACATCTTCGGATTTAAATTTTGGGCTCAGGTGGAATGTATGGTAGGAACACTTTTATGATAAATTACTCAACCAGCTTTCTCTGTGTTTAAGTTGTTTGTTTCTTTTCATTTTCACATACGCACTCATTTAAATTGTAAGTGCAACAGGTTAAACATATTATGGTTTTCCTCCTGTTTTGTACATAATCAATTTAGCCCATTTTAGTGAAGATTTATTGAAAGGGTTCTTTTTTTTAAGAGAGGTTGTTTTTAAACATTAAGAATGCTCAGTATCCCTCTATACTTGTTCCAAGTATGTGTTGTTCAAAGTCATAGTGTGAGAAGTTTTTAAAATTTATAATTTACTTGTATATACATGGAAATTAAGATAAACAATTTTTCTATTCTGTCTTGAATTTAGTTTAATAGAAAAATGAAGACTTCACAATCTTGGGATATTTCTTCTTAAAATTACTTTGCAAATAATCATTATAACTCCTTTATCCAAAGTTATATTTCTCAGACTGCTTTTTTTTTTTTTTGGTAATGGGGTCATCATTGTGCACATCAATTACTGTTCTTAGCTAAAGGTGGCTTATAGAAGACTATATGATTCATGCTTTTGAATTTTTGTGTTCATTTCCCTTGTTTATTGTAGGTATACTTCATTTGGTTTCTTCTTTAACCTTTCATTTTGCTGCTTATTTTGTGTTAAAATTAGAAACCAGATAACGAATTTTGTTAAGAGTTATAGTGAAAACATAATCAATAAAAAAATTAAAAAAGAAAAAAGTTATAGTGAAAACAAGTAATTGGGCTCTGGGGAATACAGGGTCAATGGACTATAATATAGTAAGTAAATGGGTACTGGAGTCAGATGACAGAGTGATCTCTCTTATTTATTTGTTTATATATTGTTAAAATATATTTTTGTTGGTTTCAGAGAGGAAGGGAAAGGGAGAGAGAGATAGAAATATCAATGATGAGAATCATTGATCGGCTGCCTGCTGCACGCCCTCTACTGGGAATGGAACCTGCAACCTGGACATATGCTGTCCGCAGGCTGACATGCTAGCCACTAAGCCAAACCAGCTGGGGCGAATTATTATCTCTTTTATTAATGTACTACATAATTTTGGACAAGTAAGTCACTGGACTTGTTTTAGCTTGGATTTCCACACCTGTAAAATGGGAATAATAAAATAGAGCTATTGTGAGAATTAATGTGATGTAAAGTGTCCCTCTACATTGTGGGTGATTCTCTCCCCCTTCGTAAGTGAAATACATAGACTATATGATATAGTATATTTCAAGACTCATTCATCTTGCAAAATGATTCAAGACTCTCTTCAATTGTAAAAGTTTCCCATAGATTTAGATCCTTTTTTCCTCTCTGCATCTACTGCACTTTATTCCTGCCACAATTTTAACAGGCACTTTACTTATATTGTGTTATAAGCATGTTTTTGTGTCTGTCTTCCCCAGGAAGGCTGTAAGTTCTCAAGAATATTGTCTGGGACCTAGAAGCTACTAAATAAATATGAACAAATTTATATTTGACTTCTTTTGTTTCTTACCAGTTTGAATAGATGAAGTTTCCTCATTAGGGAGTTTCCATTCCCACATCATTCAGTCATGCTGTGTTATTCAACTGTGGTTATGGAACCCCAGGTGAATGCCATTCTAAGAACTGGGAACCAGTGGTCAACAATTTTGACATTCTACTGAAGGGAGACAATAAAGAAGTAAACAATTAATGTAATTTTAAATAGTAAGGGAAGACTTTGCTGAAGAGATGACATATAAGCAGAGATTTGATGAATGAATAAAATTTATCCTGGCAAAAATGAGATTTTTGAGGGGGACATAGGGATCAATACGTGTCTGTGACTCATGGCAAGAAAGAGCAGATAAGTTCTAAGAATTGAAAGTAATGCACTATAGTTGGGGCATACAGTTTGTTGGAAGTGTGAAAGCTTGAGCACAAACTTATATATGTAATCTCTCCTTGACTCAGTTTTCTTATCTGCAAAATGAGAATAATGCTAATAATTCTGCTTCACAATGACAATAAAATGAAATAATGCTTGCAAAGCATAGGAAAGTGCCTCGCTCGGAAGAAATGCTCAGTAATGTTAGGAATTCTTAATGCTTTTAGGAAGACAGATAATAGGATCTTATAAGTCTTGTTAAGATCTGTGGACTTTACCCTAGGAATAAGGAGAAGCCCCTGGGGATGTGGGTGGGAGTGGTTTGAGCAAGATAGTGACATATTCCATTGTGTATTACTTTGGAAGCAATGAGGAGAATGGTTTTTAGGGGTCATAGTGGACGTGCAACATCAGTTAGGAGTTTGTCCACTAGCCCAAAGCAGAAATGATGGTGGAGTAGGATATAGTGGAAAAAGTGAATGAGTTTGGGAGATAGCTAGACATAATTGGATATAGGAGGTGAAGAAAATAACAAACATTAAAGATCTCTTAAAAGTTTCTGGCTTTAACTACTTGATGAGTTGTTCTATAATTTCCAGAAACAGAAAGTGGGTCAATTTAGGGGGAATAAAGAGTTTTGATTTAGATATGTTGAGATTACATTGCCTATGTTGCATCCTATTAGAAAAAGCTCACAAAAGGATGTTTGCCCCTGCTATACTACTGTTCTACTTCTACCATTATCTCTCACTTCTCCAGACTTAACCCATCCTCCACCTTTATATCCACCCTTAATGTAACTGCAAAGCCATTTATCTAAAAAGAAAATCTGACCATGTTACTCTCCTGCCTAAAATCCTTTAAAATAGGACAGACTCTAAACTTCCTAAGAATTCAGCATCATCTGCCTTCCACTTACCACCCCATCTCACTGTCAAGCACCCCCAGCCTCAGTATTCATACCCTAACATCAGCCTCACAGGGAAACCAAATAAGTCAAATGTAGCACTCCAGAATGCTTTTTGTTATTCATTAGTAACAAAGCAGCAGAAGTTGAACTGCATTTGCAATTCCTGCAGGTCAGCTCAGAGGACTATAGTTAGGAAGGGAAAGATGGTAGGGCATCTCTGTATTCCTATTGTAATTTATTGATTTCACATCAATATTCTTAAATTTATTTAACCCATCTTTTTTGAGCACTATTCTGTGCCAAGCTCTTACTCAGAACTGGGGAGGTCAATAAGATTTGTTATCCACTTTTGAGGAAGGTCATCTATTCTCATAGGGGGCTTTATATTTTAAAAAATTAACTTCATAATACTTTTTGATATGCTTGATTTCCCTGAACAGAGGAACAGAAGTAATGCACTGGCTCAATGCACTAATAGAATCCACTGGTAGACTATAGTCTTTATGATGCACTGTAATTAAGGGGTAAATGTGAATGTATATACATACACCCAAAGATTATGAGTAGTCAAAATAGCCAGGTACATTTTTAAGAATGGTCATTTGATTGTTTTCACTTTCTTCTGAAAATGTCTGAAAGTAATTTGACTTATGATAGAAGATTTAGACCAAGTAACAAGGTATTTATCTTTAAGTGAGTTGGAGGAGGCATTAAGTGATTGTTACACCTCAGTGAGAAATGAAACTTAAGCTGTTAGGTATGGTGCACATTTACAGTTGTTAGAGTTCCAGATGGAGTGTTCCTCTCCACCTCTGGCTTACAGGATGAATCATATCTGTACTATCTATCCTCAGTGTCTTCTTTATAACATAATACATCATGTTTTCTTCCTTTGTTCTGACTTTTCAGAAAGATTGAAATTAACAAGGATAGTCCTTTTTTTTTTTTAAGTTTTCAACTTTTAAAATATTTTATTCCTTTTACAGTGTCCCAAACGGTCTGAAGCATAAGGAAAAAAAAACCACAGAGAATAATTAATTTTTTTTTACTTTTTAAAATATATTTTTATTGATTTTGGAGAGGAAGTGAGAGGGAGAGAGAGGTAGGAACATCAATGATGCATGCCTCCTGCATGCTCCCCACAATCCAGGCATGTACCCTTGACTGGAATTGAACCTGAGACCTCTCAGTCATAAAGCCAAAATTCTATCCATTGAGCCAAACCAGCCAGGAGCTGATTAATATTTTAAAATATATTTTTAACTGATTTCAGAGAGAAAGGCAGATAGATAGATAGATAGATAGATAGATGGAGAGAGAGAGGGAGAGAGAGATCAATGAGAGGGAAACATTTATTGACCCCCCTCCTGCATGCTTCCCTCCTGGGGATCAAGCCTGCAACCCTCCTCCAAGCCCCTAGCTGGGGATTGGGCATGCGTGGTTGATGGGTTGACACTCAATGACTGAGCTGCACCAGAATGGTTAATTTAAAAAATATTTTTCTAACATACTTATTGTTTGGTTCATAAATGGGAAGTAGTGTTCTGCAGGGAAATGGGATTTTGATTGGAGGTCATAGGTTGTTCATGATAGGAACCTGTGAACAGTTTAATTAGAATTTTCTCATCTTTAACACATGTGCTCTTAAGGTGATGTACAAATCATTCATGGAGTAAAATAATTAGAAAATAGATTTGTTGTTCTCTTTGTTTCAGAGTTATATTTTCCTTTTGGTAAGCCATTAGAAATTTGCCAAGTATCTTTTAAGCCATTTGCATAGATAATCCTATCTAATAAAAGAGTAATATGTAAATTGGCCATTACTTCAACACACAAGATGGCTGCCCCCATGTGGACACAAGATGGCCACCACAAGATGGCTGGCAGGGGAGAGTTGTGGGCAATCAGGCCAGCAGAGGAGGGCAGTTGGAAGCAACCAGCCCTTCAGGAGAGGACAGTTGGAGGGGACCAGGACTGGAGGGGAGAGCAGTAGGGGGTGACTAGGCCTACAGGGGAGGGCAGTTAGGGGCAACCAGGCTGGCAAGGGAAGGCAGTTAGTGGTGACCAGGCTGGCAGGGGCGGGAAGTTAGGGACAATCAGGCTGGCAGGGGAGGGTTAGGGGAGGGCAGGCAGAAGGGGTTAGGGGCAATCAGGTAGGCCAGTGGCTGGGAGACAGCAGTCCTGGATTGTGAGTGGGACATCCCTCGAGGGGTCCCAGATTGGAGAGGCTGCGGGCTTGGCTGAAGGACCCTTACCCCCTCCCTACCCTACCCTCCGCCGCCCCATATGCATGAGTTTCATGCACCGGGCTCTAGTGAATTAATAACTCAAATAGCTAATTTAAGGATTTGTCGAAATTTTGACCTGAAGAAGGTAGTTGTGGAATCTTGGGTGTAATAAAGGATTATTAGTCACTTAAAACTTTGACATAATGGGGTCCTGAATGGTATTATGTCTTAATCATAAAGAGTTTTCATATTTAAAAATAGAAAATATTTATGTGGCAGCCAATAAGCATGGACTGGAGGAACTGTAGACATGGGAAAACTTAGAATTTGTGGAAAGACAAGAGGAGATGCTGGGGAAAGGGGAGGCAATGTTTAAAATACATAGGAGGATAAAAGTACTGCTGGAGTTCATCAGCACCCAGCAAGCCTTCCTACTAATTTTAATCTCCTTTATCACAATTTCTCACACAGTCAGATTTTTTCACACTATGGAGAAAATACTTGCTTTTTTTAATGGAAGTCCATGGAAAAGGGGATTTATTTTGTCCAGCTTTTCTAGATCACTTATCATATTAAGTGAAAAAGACCATAGTTGACCTTGATGAAATTATGCTGGCACAGTATACTCAGGCATCTGAGAGTTCTTCATACTATTTGATGATGACATTGCCAGGGGCATTGGGCAGACTGGAAATTTAAGTATGAAAAACTCTTTCAGATACTCATACTATGGGAACATTATTTCACGCTTTGCTTTTCCCCTGTTGGTTACTACACCAAGTAGTGTTGATAAAGTACATTTACCATGACTTTTGTGTATAGAAAAAGTCTTTAAAAATATTCTTGTGGTGTGTTTTTGTTTTTTAATGTCTTTTTCACTGGAAGTATTTAGAGAGTTTTTGTAGGGTAACATTTAGGAACATTTATTGGATTCTCCCAGTTGGTAATTTTATTGTTAAAAGCTGTGTATTACTAGTAGACTGTCACAATTTGTGATATTTCAAAAGACTCGTGTAATTTGGCAACATGAGAATTATCTGTCTTCTGGTGTTCTAATCTCTTTTGTATAACTACTTACAGAAAAATCTGATTAGTTTGCAATGAAATATGGAATCACCTTAGAAAAATAAGATACTTTTAAGTTTTATATTTTATTTAAATCTTGCCCAGTTTAACTTAAAAAAGGGAAAGTTTTTCATAAAGTTATAAAGTATTATTCATAATATATCTTGAAACAACTTCCTAAGCTTTTAAATTATATTAAAGGGAAATAAAATTTGTGATATGAGTTTTATGAGTTATATTACCCAAATCAACTTTAATATATAAATATTCATTAAAGGAATAGTATTCACTTAGTCTTTTAACTTAATTGTATAAATTGACAAGCTACTAAATATATATGTATATATACATATGGCTTTTAAAAAAAATAACTAGGATAATTTGTCAATTCTGTGTGTAATGTTCAGTAAAGCCTAATTAGAATTTTAGTAACCTCACCAAAAATGAGCATTTACTGTTTTGATACTTATGTGTTTGACAAGCACTGCATACTTGTCTTTAAATTTTACATGATTTCATTTTCTAGCAACTTGGCAGGTGTTAAGCTGTCTATAATTATAACTGAGTAATTTTTCAAATGCTATTCATAGCCTAAACACAGCAAGAAATTCTTCCGATCATGTGATAAAGACCAAGCCTTGCAAAATAGTGGTAGGGTGATATGTCCAATGGAACTGAAATACACAGAAGAAATCTTTCAAAAGTAAAAAGTGATAGGGAGACAGGTTTTCTCACCAAATAAGGTCTCTTGAAGTCATTGATAGTGATAACATCTCACCAAATTAAGATGTGCCTTACTCAACTAACAAGTAATGTATACATTGGCAGATTTTAATTGCTAAATATAACTTAAACTTACTCAGTTTTGTTGTGTAATAAATAATTGACATTTTATTGAACCAATATAGATTTGACCACTGAACCTAGTGAATTATTTCTTCTCACTTCATTCTTTAGGTATTTGTTGTATGTTTACTATTTAATAAACACTTATGCTTATCTATCTTTTGACATGTCAAAGGAAAGGCTGTAATTTTCACCTAATTTTAATAATGATTCTACTTAAAAAATAAAATAAAAAAATAAAAACCAGTTCTGGCCAGATAGCTCAGACAGTTTGAGCATCATCCTAATATGCCATGGTTGCAGGTTTGATCCCGGATCAGATACAATAATCAACCAATGAGTGCATAAATAGTTAAACAACAAATCGATGATTCTTTCTCTCTCTCTCTGAAATCAATAAATAAATTTAAAACAAAAAAAAATAAAAAAGCTTGTATTTTATTTTTTATCTCCTTTGTAATGTGATTATAAAAACTAAAGGAGATAATATTGATAAGCATTTTGTAAGCTTCAATATAATGTATAAATTTAATTATGAATTAACATTTTACTTATATGTAAATGAGAAGAAGAAGAATACCGATTTTACAGGGTAGTTTTGAGAATTACATTACTTGAAAAGCATGGAGAAGTGGGCCTGCTTCATAGTAAGCACTCATCAAATATTGGTGATGATGAAGATGAAAATGATGAACTTGATCTAGGTCATTTAGATAAAAATAAAATAAAATCCAAACTAGCATTCCTTATGAATTTTTATATTTATTAGAGTTTAGGATTTTTATGGGATTATTATATACTAAGAGCCCAGTGTGCGAAATGGTGCGGCACAGTTCACCTACCTGCAACCCTGCCTTGACACCCGAACCTGTCCACACAGAGCTCCAGCATGCCTGGCCCAGCCCCTAAACCCTCTGGCCACTTCAAGCCCAACCTCAGTCCCTCCAGTCACCTCAGGCTGGTCCTGTCTCCCTACTTCTGCCCCGACTCCCGAGCAATGTGGAGGTTCCTCCCCGTCATGGCGCCGGAGGAGAGCGTGGAAGTCTTCCACCTGCTGCTCTCTGCTCCTTCTGCTGCCAGGTGGGCCACGGGACTTTCAGAGTGCAAGCGGTGGGTGGTCAAGGACTGAGAATTGGGGGCACAATGGGCTTTCACCCCTGCCTTCCCCAGCATATGGTCCCGTCTCCCCCAGGCACCTATGTGCTTCCGCCCCATCTTCGGAGCAATGCCCCAGTTAATATGCTAATAATGACCTGGTCATTACCCATTACTGCATCCCGCTCATTAACATATTCACTCTTTATTAGTATAGATTTTTTAAAAATTGATTTCAGAGATGGAGAGAAAGAAACATCAATGATGAGAGAGAATCATTGATCAGCTGCCTCCTGCCTGCCCCCTATGGGGATTGAGCCTGCAACCCAGACATGTGCCCCTGACCAGAATCCAACCCAGGACCCTTCAGTCCACAGGTCAGCCGATGCTATATCCACAGAGCAAAACCAGCTAGGGCCATGTATTAACACTTCTAATTGCCTTTTGTACATTAAATATTTATATATTGGCTGATTAATAAAAATGTCCAACTTTATGAGGGTTCTTCTAACCAGTCACTACCCCACACTTGCTCAGTGTTTTGTCCTAGAGCTGGTGGCAAATCTATGACATCTATCTCCTCCTTGAAATCCAACATCATTCTGGTATGTCAACATGACACTAGCAGGCAGGATTTGCACACAGGCAGGGGTTGTAAGCAGGCAGCTCCATGTGTCATCCAAGTGGTCAGGTGTACACATAGGTCTATGACTTCAGGCCTGTGCTTCAATACCTAAACACCATTGGAAGACCATAGGCTTTGAAGTTCATCAGACCTGGCTTAAATGCTGTTCTGTCAAACTCCGTGATGTTGGGCAAATTACATAACCTTACAAGTCTCAGTTCCCCCACATAATTTGTGAGGATTAAATGAGGTCACATGTGCAATCCTTACTGGAACCGTGTAAGCACTCAGTGAACGTTAACTATTAGTTTTATGTTCTGCCCACACGGTGCTATGGCACAATATGCTCTTTAGGGTTCCCTAAGTCTCTGGGCAGCTGGGAAAGCTTTCACCTACTTTCCAAGTTCCCTGGCTTTAGGGAATAGCACTCTTAAAGAAAATAGCACTTCTAGGAATCAAATTAAGGATTTTATAAATACTTTTTTTTTTTACACCACCACCATAAGAAGTAATAGAGTATTATTATCCCCATTTTATGTATCAGAAAAAATTAAGTCCCAGAGAGGTTAAATAATGCCCAAATAATAATTGCTAGGAAGAGGAGGAGCCAGATTTCAAACCCAGGTTGTGAGATTCCATAGTTTCATCATTATACTGCACTATCTGAATAAAAATTTCATACAAGTTTTCTAACACTGAAAATATATATTATTTTTCTAAATTACTTTTGCTTCAGGATGAAATGAAAACTTAAATGTTTCTAGAAGAAACCACACTTGCATATCAAATTCTTTTTTGTTAATCTTCACCCAAGGAGTTTCCTTTTTCCCCCATTGATTTTTAGAGAGTGGGAGGGAGGGGGAGAGACAGAGAGAAATAAGGATGCCAGAGAGATTGCCTCTGGCACACACCCTGACTGGGATGGGAAGCTAGTGGGCAACTGAGATACATGTTCCTGACTAGAATCGAACTCTCAATCTTTCAGTCAGGGGGCCAACGCTCCAACCACTGAACCAAACAGGCCAGGGCTCAGATTCTCATTTAAACTCTCATCTTGAAATTGCATTTGAATCCTGAGAATCTCAAACTTCCGTAGTGGCATGTTAATTTTCATTATGTTGTCATTATAAATTTCAGCTGATTGCAAGGTGGCTCTGCACTGTGATCTTGAAAGTATGATATACAAAAGATTTATCTTTACATTAAGAGGTTATCAAGTAAAATGATTTCTTTAGTGAACTAAAAGAAAATTTAGTATATTTCCATGAGTAATAGAGTAAAGATTGGCTTTGAATGTTAAAAGAGCATTCTCCTAGCTAGTTCATTGTTGCCATGACAGTGCTGGCAGGGTGAGTGTTGTAGTAACTCCTTGCAATGATCTTATTTTAGACCCTAACGTTTGCAAAGCTGAACATCCCCGTCCCCGCCCGACAAGTAACTCTAGTGGAAAAGTACTGGTTTTATAATTGACTTCTGGCTTTGTAGCTGAAAGACTGCACTATTGTGGGCTTAGAAAAATAGTGTAGGAGTGTTGAGTATTTTTCCTGTAGATTATGAATGTTTGAAATTTCCCAAACTATGATATTGCATTACATGTCATACAGCAAGTTGTTTATAGCTAAAAAGGGGCCTCAGTAGTCTTTTTTAAAAATCTACCACAGATTTTATCATACATTGAGCTCATATAGAAATCATTTTTCCATTGGCGTGTCTCCCATGCATACTTTAAAGTCTTTAGATTCTTTATTCAATTATTATGGAAAATTAACATTAGAACCATAAATGATTATGTCTAAATAGTGTAGAAAAGTGCTTTTTTCTTATTCTTTCCATTATTCAACTTTTATCTGATCAAATTTGAACATTTTAATCTAGATTTCCTTAAATTATGAGCTAACTTATGTAATGATTTAAAGAAATTACCCAATTTGAACTGTGTAAACTAACATAATTGTTGAGGTGTTTTAAAGTACTTCACTGGTATTTTCTAATTGTAAATTCTGTTATAACTATACTGTTACTCTAAAATATTTTCCACTCATAATAGTAAGTGCATTTTGTGTACTTTTGTATACCATTTGTTCAGTTTTGATATTAAAATTCAGAGTATGATAAAACAAAATGATTTTGACAACAAACTTTGTCAAAGAAGATGGAAATTTTAATTTCATACTTCCATCATTAGTAACAATTACTATAAATAATTACATTTATTTTTTTCCTAAATGCTGCATTCAAAGATTACTCATCTTCCTTAGATGCTGATGTAAGCAAATCTTGCACAATTGAGTCTGTACTAAGTAATTAGGTATGGCTGTCAGTCAAGCCCCTTCCTTTCAGTTTAATATATAAAATGATTTTCTAAACAAAATATTTGACTCCAAGCTAGAGTTGTATTTAACTTTTTCACCAAGTAATGGGTATTTTAATCTTTATTTTTAAATTCCTTTTAATGCATTTTATGGTCTCCTTAGTGGTAATTATTCAGACTAAGCGGTGTCTAATTTTAAACTACACTTATCTTTGATGGCTCTTTCTTTAAATTTGGAAGTAGGTGTGTAGTAAAATGTTGAATCAAACCTTAAGATAAATATTTGGTCATTTTGATTGTACATATATTTATAGTAAATGCTTTTATTGGCTGGAATGAATCTAAATTATGGTTAGTTCTTTTTCCTTTGTTAAATATTTAATAACAGGGTTACTGTTTTGTTTTTTCCTGAATTCTACAGCATCTCCAGCTGACCTTCCTTCAGCTAAGGTTGAAATTAATATGATAGTTTAAAGTAAGAACTCATTTTAAATCTTTCTTTATACCTGATGCTGTTCTTGCACTGTGAAGAATATAAAAAAGTAGAAGACAACCACTTCACTTAAGACTTTTCCAATGACATAGAGAAAAAAATTTAAAAACAAATCAAGACTGTGACTAAAAATGTTCAGTTGTATGGTATTAAGTTGACAAAAGTGTAACTGTTGGTGGGGGACTGTATATGTAATTCTACATTTGGGAAATCATCTGAGAAAAGATTTATGTATGATAACAATTATAGTGCTAGTTCTGATAAAGTATTATCTATATGTATTTTTATATGTAAGTGGGTAATATAACCCATTTAAGTTATAGATTGATTAAGTTATGGTGCATCGATGTAAAGGACTATTATACAGTTATTAAAATTGTTTGAAAATATATTTATAAGAAAAGAATAAATATATATGTAAGTGAAAAAGCAAGTTTTAAAGCAGTATGCCAAGTATATATATATTTTTATAGAGAGGGCAAAAAGTCAGGAAACCTGTATGCACCAAAATATTAATTGTAATTCTCTTTTATTTTATTTTTTAATAATATTTTTATTGTTGATAGTTTTTTAGATAGCTCCCATTGTCTTCCCTTTTCTACTCCCAGCCCCTACTCACTCCCCACTCCCCAGGTCTTCACAACCCTATTGCCTATATCCATGGGATATGCATATCCTATATAATAAAGACCTCATATGCAAATAGTTGTCACCACTGTAATGGCTCAGACACTCAACATTGGGGAGAGAGGAATGGGGACCAGCTGTGCACAAATAAGCTCATGAAAGAGGAATGGGGACCACCTAGGCTGTGTCCTGGGAGAGGGACAAGCTGCACTCCCTGTGGTCCTGGGCACCAGTGGCTGGGGCTGTGGCCCAGGAGAGGTACAAGCCACCTGCCCTGTGGTCCCAGGTGCCAGCGGCTAGGGCTGCAGTCCAGAAGAGGGACAAGTCACCAACTCCACAATCCTGGGCACCAGTGGCTGCACCTGCGGCCCTGGAGAAAGACAAGCAGCCTTCCCTGGGCACCAGCGGCTGGCTGTGCCTGCATTTTCGGCCTGGGAGAGGGACAAGCCACCATTCTGCAGTCCCAGGGACCTGTTTCTGAGGTCCAGGCGAAGCCGCCTGCTCACAGTCCCCTGCGGCTGCAATCAGCCTGGGTGAAGCCATCCTGGGTTTCGGATCCTGAGTGTCTGTGGCTGGCCAGAGGGAAGAAAGCCCGGGTCCTGGGTGCCTACAACTGTCCAGAGGAGGGAATCCTGGGTCCTGGGTGTTTGGTGAGACAGAGGCGGTTAGGAGAGATCAGGTCAGCAGGGGAGCAGTTAGGGGCAATCAGGCAGGTAGGCAGAGGTGGTTATGGGAGCTCAGTCAGGCAGGCAGAGGGATTGGGGGAAATCAGGCAGGCAGGCAGGTGAGTGGTTAGGAGCCAGCTGTCCTGGATTGTGAGAAGCAGGGGTTCTGGATTGGAGAGGGTGCAGGCTGGGCTGAGGATGCCGCCACCACCTCCAGGCACAAAGTTTGTGCCCGGGGCCTCTAGGAAGTATATAAGTTCTTTGGTTTATCTCTTCTTGTCCTCTCAACTCCACATTGATGTATGTCAATCTGTTCCATGGCTCCCTGCTTCAGATCTTATTTTGTTGGTCAATTCCTTTTCCACAAATAAGTGAGATCATGTGATAATTTTTGTCTTTTTCAGTTTGGCTTATTTCACTTAGCATGATATTTTCCAGGTCCATCCATGTTGTCCCAAAGGATAAGAGATTTGTCTTTTTTACAGCTGCATAATAATCCATTAGTGTAAGTGTCCCACAGCTTTTTTTTATCCATTGGTAATATATATTCTTTATGGAGAGAGAAACATCGATCAGATGCCTCCTATACACTCCCTACTGGGGATGTGCCTGCAACCAAAGTACATGCCCCTGACTAGAATCAAACCTACGACCCTTTAGTCCCAGGCTGACGCTCAATCCACTGAGCCAAACTGGTTAGGGTGGAGTAAATACATTTTGATGTAATAATTAACTTTACTTTTCAGCTCATCTGTTTGTTTATACAAGTATACACTGTTCTGTTTCTATCCCCAACATGCCCAAACCAAACTCTGATGACTGGCTGGAAGTAATTAATGTTCTGTTGTACTTTGCTGTAGATTACATTTTGGCCTCATCTTCATTTTCTTTTTATGGCCCCCTTTTATTTTCCTTTTCTTCTCACTCTAGTATTGGGCATTATAAATAAAATAGCTCAGCAATGGCTGTTCCGATGTAGTAATATCATTGAAATTTGAAGATTGAGATGGCTAAAGTAAAATTTACATTAATTATATTTTAAAGGTCATTGAAAGGAAGTAGAAGTAGATAGGATCTTGAGTCTGTCTGATGAATTAATTTTACAGCATAAACTAGGGCTGATGTTCAGCCAATATTCATTGGCACAGCAATACATGTTAAAATACTGAAGTATTTTCATACCAGCTGGAAATAGTAAATAGAAACTGTAAAAGCAATAAAATAAATGATACATAATCAAGATGGGGTTTATCCTAGAAACTGCACATGCACTTGGGTTCCAAGCTGGACTGGTCACCGAAGTATGGAGCTAGGAAGTTTGCCCAAATGCCTTGTTATTTATTTCAGGATAAGAGAGAGGACCAGGCAGGTGAACCTAATCTGGAAACCCACAAAAGAAGTGGCCAGTTGTACCAAGGGTCCAGGCTTGCTGGAAACCAAGGAGTCTGCCATTAGAGACAGACACTCAGGGTTCACTCTCTCAGGTCAGCTTGAGCAGCTTTGCTTTAAGAATTGAATTAGGCCAAAACTGGTTTGGCTCAGTGGATAGATCGTCAGCCTGCGGACTGAAAGGTCCCAGGTTCGATTCCGGTCAAGGGCCACGTACATTGGTGGCGAGCACATCCTCAGTGGGGGGCATGCAGGAGGCGGCTGATTGATGTCCCTCCCTCAGATGTCTCTCTCTCATCGATGTTTCTAACTTTCTATCCTTTTCCCTTCCTCTCTGTGAAAAATCAATAAAATATATTAAAAAAAAAAAAAAAAAAAAGAATTGCCGAAACCGGTTTGGCTCAGTGGATAGAGAGTCAGCCTGCAGACTGAAAGGTCCCGGGTTCGATTCCAGTCATAGGGCATGCACCTTGGTTGCGGGCACATCCCCAGTAGGGGGTGTGCAGTAGGCAACTGGTCGATGTCTCTCTCTCATTGATGTTTCTAACTCTCTGTCCCTCTCCCTTCTTCTCTGTAAAAATATCAATAAAATATATTTTAAAAAAGTAAAAAAAAGAATTGAGTTAGTTATCTATTGCTTCATAACAAATTTGATGATTTAACACAATACATATTTTTTATCATACTAGAGGCCCACTGCACAAAATTCGTGCAAAAGTAGGTCTTCCTTCCCTGGCTGCAGCACTGGCTTCCCTAGCAACCCCAGCTTTGTCTGGAAGAACTCTGGTCTAATTAGCATACTATGCTTTTATTATTATAGACAGTTTCTGTGCGTCAGGAATATGGCTACAGCTTAGCAAGGACCTCCGCTTCAGAGTCTCTCATAAGGCTGCAATTAAAGTGGTGGCCAGGATTGTGATCTCATCTGACAGCTCAAATGGGGAAGGATTTGCTTCTAATTTACATGGCTGTTGTGAGGATTCAATTTCTTTTTTTTTTTAAACATATTTTATTGAATTTTTACAGAGAGGAAGAGAGAGGGATAGAGAGTTAGAAACATCAATGAGAGAGATACATTGATCAGCCTCCTCCTGCACACCCCCTACTGGGGATGTGCCCACAACCAAGATACATGCCCTTGACCGGAATCGAACCTGGGACCTTTTAGTCTGCAGGCCAACACTCTATCCACTGAGCCAAACTGGTCAGGGCTTACCCAAATATTTGATTAAAATTAAGTTTTTTCCACATACATTTTAAATCTGGGAAATATATACATATATATGATCTCCAAATGCTAATAACTGTTTCTCTGTCTCTGGACCATGGTTCATGCCTTTCTAAAATTTCTCTAAAATTTTCATAATGGATCTTTTCTAATAAGACCAAAACATGTTATTAAAAATAAGCTTAATACACCACTTTCTATTCATAGTAGAATGACCTATGAAAAGTAGAACTTAAGTGTACTCTCTGAAATGAGTTTCTTCTAATACAGAATATACTAATTGTATTTTTATATTTTAAAATTTTGCTTTTTAGACAGAGGAGAAGGGCAGAGAGAAAGAAACATCAATTGGTTGCATCTTGTATGTGCCCTACCAGGGATTGAACCTAGGTATGTGTCCTAAATAGTTATTGAACCTACCACCCTTTGGGGCACAGGACGACACTCCAATCAGTTGAGCCACATGCCAGGGGAGTATATACTAATTTCAAAAGTTGCTATTCTTTTTTTTTTTTAATATGATTTTTATTGTTGACAGTATCACAGAAAAAGCTGCTTTTCTTTAGGTTCCTTTAGAAATACCTTTCTTTCAAGACTTGGGCTGTTGATATAGCAAATTTTTTTCTAATGAATTTTTTCATTTCTCTGTTTTTTCTTTGTCCATCACAGGATGAAAATTGACTCTGAATTCTCAGCTTGTTGTAGCTTTCATAAACACTAGATGGCACTCTTGCTCAACTGAAATCTAGTTTCTCAATCATATTTTAGTGCTGTGGACCTTAGAAGAATTGAGTATGCAACTTAAAAATGCTTATGTTTCCATTTTTTTTAAAGAAGGGAATTTGGGGAGAAAGAGGAAGTTTCCAAGTGTAAATAGCAGAGCTTAACTGATTCAATTTTTCCATTTATCCAGAAATCACCATGTTAATAATAATGATATCAGTCATTTATTCCACAAATACTTATTATGCACTTACTATGTTTAGGCACTATTCTTGGCATTACATACATCAGTGGACAAAGTGATAAAAATATTTACCCTCATAGAGCCTATATTCCAGTGATTGGATTTTTTTTCCAGGTGCCATTCTAAGCTCGTACTTTCATTCACCCATTAACCTACCCATTTAATAAGAAGCTAAAGCACAGAAAGGTTATCTAACTTGCCCCTGTTCATCTAGTTACTGTAGGTGTAAGAGATGAGAGATTCAAGTGAGGCATTTGGTCTCTGGAGTTCTAATAATCTCAATACTGTACTGCCTCTCAAAAACTGAAGAATATTTTATTATTGGTTCTGTTGAATGCAAATAATAAAGTCACTTCTTTATAATTGTTCCTCGATCTGTTTCGTTCAACTCTCCCAATTTTAATTAAAAATACTGAATAAATGTTTATTTTTTAATTATTCTGTTGTTAGCTATCATATTATTTTAGCTCTTTTAAGATAATGTAGGTCAAATACAAACATAGCTGGTTTAAGTATATATTTAAGATTCTTTGTAGCCCTGTATTAACCATGTAATAATTTGAATATGTTGTATTAATGAGAACTCATCTAGATTATGATTGAGTTGTGTAATGACACATGGGATATCAGGTATAAAAAATTATTCTTTTACTTGCCTGCTTGCTACACTGTCATTTTATGATTTACTAGTCCTGTACTCTTTATAAAAAAATTGAGTAAGATCAACAATACACTATGAACTTGAAAAGTGACACATAACCTTAAATCATTTCTTAGAAGTCTAAGGATATGTTTCATAATTTGGGGAGGAGGGAGCAAATTTATCTTACCCTAAAATATATTTGTGTGTGTGTGTGTTTTCGTATACACATACTGGTAGTCCATTGCACACTATCACGCGCAGTAGGCCGCCTGCCGCTTCCGCGGGAGCCAGTGGGAACTGCAGCATACTACTTCCACAGGCACTGTGTGGCTTCTGTGGGAGGGAGAAGCAAGCCGCTTGGTGCTCGAGGGAGCCCCGAGGGAGCCACGCCGATTCCATGGGAGGCAGGAGTGAGCCGCACTGCTTTCGTGGGTGGGCCCACTGTCTCCTCTCCCGGCCTGCACCCGGCCACAGAGGTTGTGGGCTGTCCCCCCTGTCCCCCAGAGGCCCCAGCCACTCCGCGCCCTCTGGGGGCTGGGGCGGAATAGTTGCCTCATTGCCATGGAAACGAAGCAAGCATTCTGCCAGGCAGCTCATGCTGCCCACTCTCAACAGCCAGCCCCCCTCTTCCCCCCCAGACTGGGAGATGCCATTTGGGCTGAGCGCCGCTATCTTGTGGCTATGGGCACCTCCATCTTTGTGACTGAGTGATGGTTAATTTGCATATTACCCCTTTATTAGATCGGATATACACACATACACATATATGTAATTTAGGATAATTTACAATTATATTTGTATTTCTCAATGATTAGAATTGTATTCAATAGCATACTTGTTCTAAACCACTGAGTATAGAAGGAAAATCAGCCACTTTAGCATAAAAATATTGATGACTAATTCACACATAAGCAATCCACAAGTGAAACTTACCTTCAGGGAAGCTGAAATAAGTATGTAGTTCTTAACAGCCAGTTAGGCGAGGCCCTTATTATTTTTTTGCTATAGAATTGTTTTAGATAACAAAATT
>PVJN01004556.1:0-89267 GCA_004026805.1 Lasiurus borealis
GGGGGGCGGGGAACCAGACCTGCAAGGGAGGGCAGTTAGGGGCAATCAAACCTGCAACGGAAGGCAGTTAGAGTGACCAGGCTGACAGAAGAGGGAAATTGGGGGCAACCAGGCCTATAGGGAAAGGCAGTTGTGGGGGGACTCAGACTGGCAGGGGAGAGCAGTTCTGATGGGAACCAGACCAGCAGGGGAGGACAATTAGGGGTGACGGGCTGCCAGGGGAGCAGTAAGGCATCAATCAGGCTGGCAGGGGAGTGGTTAGGGAGTGATCAGGCTGGCAGGAAAGAATTCCAGATGATCACAAATGAACTTTGTAGATGATCATTGTGAGTGTTAATTTCTCAGTTGTGATGATGGTCTCGTGCTGTATACAAGTTAAAATTGGTCAAATTGTATACTTTCAATATGTGTACTTTATTATATGTCAGTATTGCCTCCATAAAACTAAATATAAATTGCTCCCTAACTGATATTTTTATAATTTGTTTTATAACTTCAAAGTAACCTTTAGTTTCTCTTTGGAAGGTAGAAATTATAAATAAAATGGCCTACTAAACTTTTTGGGTTTAAACACTGCTTCTCCCAGAGCCATGATTGGCAAACTGCAGCTCATGAGACACATGTGGCTCTTTGGCCCCTTGAGTGTGGCTCTTCCACAAAATACCACGGCCTGGGCAAGTCTGTTTTAAAAAAAGTGGCATTAGAAGAAGTTTAAGTTTAAAAAAATTAGGCTTTCAAAAGAAATTTCAATCGTTGTACTCTTGATATTTGGCTCTGTTAACTAATGAGTTTGCCGATCACTGCTCTAGAGCTTTCTTTTAGAATTCACATGTTCTTGGAGAGGAGTCATTCCTTAAAAAATTGCTGTTAGTCACTTGTCAAAGTTCTTTTGAGTTTCAGAAGCTTAGTTTTCTCTTTCAGAAAATGGGCATAATAATAAAAGACCGATGGGACAATTATACAATGCAGGCAAAACACCACCACAGCCGAGACCGGTTTGGCTCAGTGGATAGAGCATCGGCCTGTAGACTGAAAGGTCCCAGGTTCGATTCTAGTCGGGGGCATGTACCTTGCTTGTGGGCACATCTCCAGTGTGGGGTGTGCAGGAGGCGGCTGATCAATGTCTCTCTCTCATTGATGTTTCTGACTTCCTATCCCTCTCCCTTCCTCTCTGTAGAAAATCAATAAAATATATATATTTTTTAAAAAAGCACCACCACAGTGATTCTCTGGAAGAATTCTTTCTCTTCTCTTTCCCTTCTTCTCCAAATACTCAGCAAATCCATGTTGTCTGAATTTTTCACCATTTGCTTGTTTTAACTCAGTTAGTAAAGGCATCAAAAACACTGAATCAATTTTTATTTTTTTATGTATTGTCATAAAACAATAGCAAATTTGGAGAACATATAACTAGAGCACATGGAACAAACTCAACTCCTGACATAATTGTGTATTCATTAAAGTAGTTAATTATAGAATGGTGTTCCTCTACATACATACAAAACAACTAGTCAAAACTTAATCATAAAATTATAATCTTGATAATGGATTTTTTTTCATTGGGAAAACATAATTATTTTAAAACTTCAGTTGTATGAGTTTGTCCAGATTATACCATGCACATTTCTTTAATCCAGGAGAAAGAAAAAGGTTTGACTAATTTAATAAAGCAGAGATACAGGGATTCATATAAGTGTCTTGTTTAAGCTTTAAAACACTGTCCCTTTGGAATATGCCATTGATGTACTTGTTTTAGGCAGTTCCTGCTTGCCTACTCCTGGTTACCAAACACTCTCCTATTTCATCAACTTCCATTGCATGGTTTTCAAGTTTATAGTCCTGTCTGCTCGTCTGGTTTCATTATTCACAGGTCTATCTTATCAAAAATGGCTTTCACCTATGATCACAGTGTCTTTGCATGAGCCCTGAGTATTATCATCTGTGCTCAAAATACCTCACTTCTATAAATATAGGTTAAAATTCTAGAAGCTATAAAAATATCTTACTTCTATAAATATAGGTTAAAATTCTAGAAGCTATAAAAAAATTAGGGTCACATAATTGGTTGATATGGGGCTTACAGTCAGCCAGGGATTTTCACTTGCATTATGGGTAAACCAGGTGTTGACTGTTGCCTTGAATGGAGCTAGCTTCCAAGAAGCCTCCCTGTTTCCGTTCCTCCAGGAGCAGGTACAGGGAGGAGGCTGTGGTCTAGGGAGGAGGGCCTCACAGAAGATGAACCTAGTGGCACCTTATTCTCAGATTCCCAGCCTCCAGAAATGATTGGTGAGAAATGCTTGCATGTTGTTTATAAGTCACCTGGTTTATGGTATTTTGTTATAGCAGCTCAGTGGACTGAGACAATGTGATTAATCAGCACATGTATGTTTCAGCTCACTGAGCAGTGTACAATCTGTGAAGTAGGAGCGACAGGTATTAATTACCGTGTCTTTTTGCAAATGAGGAAATGAAGGCCAGAAAGGTTAAGTGATTTGGCCAATATCCTACCATTTCTAAGTTTTAAACAAAATGCATTTTGACTTCATTATCTTTTTAGCCTGATAAAATAAGATGTGTTTTTGTTTATAGAATTTACAGTAATGCCTCAGAGTTAATTGTCTTGTGAAGTGTATTTATAGCATGAGCATACAGAGTGTTAAATGGATTTTAAGGACATCAATTATCACAAGTCACAACTCTTAACAGAGTAGCTAATGTCATCTTAACATACTATTTTTTCAGTTTTAGTTGGCATGTATCACTTACATAATTATAATGGTAGAAATTATACATTTCTGAATCTGAATTGTTTAACGCTATAAACACTTTTGCTTGCAGTTGCAGAGTTCATTGCCATTGTTTTTAAAAAGTACATATCATACTGAGTTTAATAATTTATTCAACTACTTTTTAAGACTACATAGTTTAGACAATGCTGCAATCACTACATTAAAACTATTATTTTCTAAAAACTACATTTCTTACATTAAGAAAGACATATTGATTGGGTAAAGCTACAAATATCCATATTGCATTCCAAAGAGGTTATTCTAGGCTTATAGTAAATAATGTAGACATGACCTAACATTGGATTCTAAGAGTGTCATTATTTATTTTGTAATTATTTTGTTAATTTTCATGTAAAACGCTATTATCTCATTTTCATTTTTCATTACTGGTAAACTGAAACATTTTCTCATGTCTCTGGCATGTCTTCATAAACTTACCCCTCTGTTCTTTGCCGATTTGCCTACTAATTTTTATTAAACAACCTACCGAACATTTCTGAATCCTAGGGGTGGATGAAGCTTAGGTTGTACCCTGTACTCTTGATGACCCTGATAATTAACTGTAAGACTGAGTAGCTCTCAGAAGCTACTAGATGATTCTCTAGATCTGTTATCCATGTTTGTTTTGGGAGATCCGTTGTGCCAAGGGCTCGGGTGGATCCCTGTTTTGCTGGGTCTCCCATTCCTGTGCAGAGGGAAGTGCTTCAGCCAGGCGCACCTGGACTTCCCGGAGTTTTGCCGGAAGAGGGAGGCCTTGCTAAAGAGGAGAACTTGCCCTCGGTTGTCTCCCCTTTTCGTGGGGACATTACAGAACAGACTTTACAGCTGGAGATGAGCACACTGCCTCGGCCTCAATCCCTTTGACCTTAGATGTCAACTCTTAGCACCTGCTTTCCTTGTGGGACATTGGGTGTGTACACATCCTGCTCTGCCTGGAGGGAGCCCCCAGTCCCAGCTTGCTCTTAATGAGGCAGTTTCCAGGGTGGTGATGGTGTGTGTGTATGAGGATGAAAGGGGGTCACTTATTGAATAGCATGCTTGTACAGCCACATGAAGTAAGGTACTTGGAGCCACCACAAAATGTAATGTGATAGACCTAAGGTCAAGGTCTGGCATGAGCATTTCTCTAGTATTAAGGGTGTGAGGATGTATTTTCTAAAGTCTTTCCTAGCTGAGACCAGTTTGGCTCAGTGGATAGAGTGTCGGCCTGCAGAATAAAAGGTCCTGGGTTCGAATCTAGTCGGGGGCATGTACCTTGCTTGCAGGCACATCTCCAGTGTGGGGCATGCAGGAGGCGGCTGATCGATGTCTCTCTCTCATGGATGTTTCTGACTTTCTATCCCTCTCCCTTCCTCTCTGTGAAAAATCAATAAAATATATTTAAAAAAATAAAAAAAATAAAGTCTTTCCTAACTCTAACATACGGGTATGAAAAGGGTTGAGTGTGTGTGCATGTGCATTTATTTTCTATGAATAGAATGTTGGAATCAACAGAGCAAAACTTTAAAATGAAGCTGTTTTCTTTTAAGTGTTCTACTTTTAGAAATAAACTTCCTATTGAGGTCTAATGTATATATAGAAGATTGCATGTAACTTTACATCTCCATTTCCACAAAGTGAACAAATCTGTTTAACTAGCACCAGATGGAAAAAAAAAAAATCAGTGATCTTCAGGTCCCAGAAGTTCTTCTGCGCCAGTGGTTCCTCACCTTCCGAATGCCACATCCCTTTAATGCAGTTCCTCATGTTGTGGTGACCCCCAACCATATTAAAATAATTTTATGGTTGGGTGTCACCACAACATGAGGAACTGCATTAAAGGGACGTGGCATTAGGAAGGTTGGGAACCACTGTATCTGGGCCCACTGTCCAGACCCCATCCCCACACAGGTAACTACCATTCTCTAGTCTCATGGATTAGTTTTGCCTCTTTTTGAAATTTATGTAATGGAATAATTCAATATACCATATTTCCTGGCGTATAAGATGACTTTTTAACCCAGGAAAATCTTCTCAAAAGTAGGGGGTCGTCTTACATGCCAGGTGTCATCTTATAGGGTGAGTATATCCCAAACTCTATATTTTAACTGGAAAAGTTGGGGGTCATCTTATATGCCCAGTCATCTTATACACCGGAAAATATGGTATACTCTATTTTGTGTTTGGCTTCAAGAAGTAATTAAATTTTGTAAAGGAACTTCCACATGTACTAAGAGTGATTTGTATTTGACTATTACTTTTTCTAAGTTCTTTAGTAATTATAAAAGCCCTGCATGATGAGTATAGAAAATTTGAAAAGTATAGAAAAGTGAAAAAAAATAACAGGCCATTCTTATTCTTGTCACTCAAAGACAACCATTTTGACATATTGCCTACTCGTATTTAATCAATGCATTCATTAACTAATATACATGGAGTGTTTATGAAGCATATAGAAAATGTAGGCGCTATGCTGGGCACAAGAAAAACACACAATAAAATATTTGTTTTTACATTTAGATACTTCGTAAAGTTTTATACCCCATCTTCCATTGAATGTTGTAGTGCAGGCCTTGAGTATGTTCATGCTGGCTGGTTAAAACGGCCAAAGGGGAGAAGAAACCATAAATCTATGGTAGCTCCGAGGCTTTCGATTTGCTTATGCCTGATCGCACCATCTCAGAAAGAACAAAGATTCTCTCAGGACCCTCTTGGTGGAGGGGATAGAGGAGAGATGGGAATGAGGGAGAGGTAGAAGCGTCCAGTACAAGATGCCAGCTTCCTGCACCATAAAGATGGCATAACGAGGTTGAGGCCAGTGGCTGATGAGTGAATTATGACTGAGTCAGGCCAGGGGTCAGGAACCTGGAAATGAAGGCACTGACTAGGAGGCAGCTAAGCAATAGAAGACAGTGAGCCAGGGAAACTAGTAAATTAATCTCAGGAGTAGATGCGAAGATTGGATATTCATAAGCTCAGAAAGAGGAAGAAGTAACAGAGGGAAGACCTGTAAGAAAAGCTGGCTCTTAGATCAGGGCCTTGGGCTCTGGATACTGAGATCAGTGGAGATGGAGGCTGGAGGGCAGGGCATGGGCTTCCGGTGTGCCCATTTCAGCCCCCTTCAGGGTTAAAGAGGAGCCGGCCTTGCAGGCAGGTTCTCTTTCTCTCATCCTCAAGGCACGGAAGTGGGTGGGGTCTGAATGAACTGATAAACTCGCCAAAGATGTTGAGGTCTAAGAGTGAAGATTACAAAGCCCGCTGCTTTCATTAGAAAAGCCTCGCTTCTATTTAAACACATTATCTTCTGACAATAGGATGGAAGATAGGAACAGGCCTTTGAAACTAGTTAGCTCTTCAAGTAATACCTTCAACATTTTCTTCAACCATTAATAAGAATTGGTTAAAATGTATTGAAGGCCTTTCAGTCTTAGCCCCAATGAAACTAAACTCATCTTTACAAAGATTATAGGACACTGATCCATGCACATTAAAAGGGAATTAATTAGAGGAAATATTTTACTATTGTTATTTGCCCTTCTCTATAATAGAAGTGTCAGAGATGAAAGAAAATTAGTAAAATATATATGAAAACCTCCCTCCTGTCAGAGTGTACGGTTTGCCACAGGACCCAGAGTTAAGTCCCCACCCACCTATGCACCTTGAAGTGGTATGAGACCCAGGCCTGGCTGGCTCCACCCCCATTGGGTAAGACCCAGACCTGGCCAGCTCCAACCCCATCAAGCCCTGCTGGGTGGGGGACAAAGCCTCCTGCTGATCTTGCATAATGACATTTGCATATTAGCCTTTTATTATTAAGATAAATACAGTGGTACCTCGAGATACGAGTTTAATTCATTCCATAACCTTGAGGCATGGGAAACTATGAGATGCTCGAGTCACGGTAAACTGGTGGGTCGTGTGCAGCTGGATTCCCGCAGATTACTCCTACCTCAAATGTTGCTCATATTTCAAAGCAAAAATCGCTCGCTCAACGGCTTGTATCTCAAAAATCTCAGTGTTAGGGCACTCATATCTCGAGGCACCACTGAGTGTCAGTGTGGTTAAGAACTTTGTCCAATGAGACTCAGCAGACACATAGCAGAAGGAGTCTATATGCCATCTGGACTTTCTGCTAAGTATCGGAAGGGCAGAAACCACCTTGGATGAGCTCTTGATCCAGAAGACTCCATCATCAATCACTCTGCCCACCTCTGGGAGGTGGGAATGGGAGGCAGGGGCACCGAATGGGTTGGGGAAGCCCAAGTTCACCTGTAAGTAGGCCCCCAGGCTCAGGGGACAGTCCCAGGACACACATGTGTTCCTTCTGTTACTAAAGGGGTCACTGAGGTGGTGGTGTTGGGGATGCAGAGCAGCACAGCAGTCTGGCAGGGCAGGGGTATTGGCATTAGAATGACCCTCTCCCAGCACAGGCGCCAGGTGCTAGCAGGTGTGAGCATCTTCCAAGAGATGGTTTTGTCAGGCTCCAGGCCGCATTCCCAGGCCTGTCAGATTCAAACACTGACCGCCTATTCTCCGCTGGCTTTGCTTTGTAATCTGGTCACCGTTGGCCACGTTTAAAAAGTCTGCATGGGTCCGGTCAACTTTTAAAAGCACCTGAGGAAGTCAGGGCTTTCCAGCTCTTTTCTTCCCGGGATGATTTCACTCTGGTTTTGTGAGCTTGTTCTGTGGTGTCTTCACGTCAGGTCTTTTGGGAGCAGCGCTCCCAACCTTTCCCTGAGAGTATGTGTGTGGCATGAAGGGGAGGGCTGATGGGGATTTGAGAGGATTTTTCTCAGAAATGGTGAAAGCAGCTGTTACTCTTTCTGTATCCATATAACAAAAGTCTAAGCAATCCTTAAGGTGGAATGACCAGAACAACCGGTCGCTATGATGCTCAATGTCCATCAGGAGGCAGATGCTCAACACAGGAGCTTTCCTGGTGGTCAGTGTGCTCCTATAGGGGAGCACTTCTCAGCCAGAAGCCAGGCTCATGGCTGGCAAGCACAGTGGCAGTGGTGGCAGCCTCTCCCGCCTTCAAGGCAGTGAGCCCAGGGTTAAGGAGCAAGAGGCCACATGCTATGCTGAGGACAACCCTCCAGTGCACCAATTTTGTGCACTGGGCTTTATTATTCTATAAGAACAATAAATATAAAAAAGAAATAAGTTTTTACAAAATTCTAGGTAAATACTTTTTTCTTTTTATTGAGAAACTGAGCTTTCTTTCATGGATATACTTTTTAAATCCAATGGTTAATGCTTAAAATGACTACATACACTTTCTGGTTAAACATTTTTAATTATAGCTTCAAATTGTTGGTTCTCTTTATCCACAGAGAAATTTTATTCCACAGTTTCACAAAAGAACTTAAAACAATTTTCTTTTGCAATTTTTCTACAATTTATTTTCAACAGTTGAAATTATATCGAAGGCTTCACTAGCTCTTCCTTCCCTTCATGGACCAGTATTGACATTTCTTGGGGTGATGTGGAAAAAATTCAAATCTAATGGGACTTTTTTGTGCCAAGTATTTAGAAGTAGCGGAGTTCTAATTTGCAGGAGGCGCATGGATTGTGAGAGCTATCTATCCCTCTGTAGATGGCTTGGCTGCTAATCAAAGGGCATCTCAGTTGCTAATTGAGAGAAGTTTCAACATATATGAAAGCAGGGATTCAGGGCACCACCTGGAAATTGGCACACTAGGTACTTGAACCTGGGCCTCACTGCACACCCCCAAGTGGCCACACCTGGGGCTACAGATAGAAGTGCTTCTTGCCGAGATCTGTTTGGCTCAGTGCATAGAGCGTCGGCCTGTGGACTGAAAGGTCCTGGGTTTGATTCCAGTCGGGGCATGTACCTTGCTTGCGGGCACATCTCCAGTGTGGGGTGTGCAGGAGGCGGCTGATCGATGTCTCTCTCTCTCATGGATGTTTCTGACTTTCTATCCCTCTCCCTTCCTCTCTGTGAAAAACCAATAAAATATATTTATATATTGTTTACCCAGAATATGATGTCCTCTAGCAGCTTTACAGATTGTTCCCCATCTCAGCAGCAGTGCTTCTGAAGAATAGTGCCAAGTAGCCTAGCACCTCCCTATCCATACCCCCTCCCAGGGCACACAGTGGCCATGACAGGCATCACCCCTCTTCCCAGTGGCTGGGGGTGTGTAATTTTCTCCAACCTGCTTTCAGGGGCCAGGAAGAAGCAAATGTGGTTGCAACTGGTCTGCTGGCTTTGGCTATCCCAGACACCATCACCTGGCTGCCCTAGGACTAATGGAATCAGTATCTCCTGGTACCTATTACACAATATATTTTTTTGGAAAGCTCAAATTTAGAGAGACACGTTTCTTGTTTTCCCTGAGTTCTTAGGAACTTGAGTTTCCCGTGTAAAGGTCTCTAGGTTACATTTACTGTCTTACTCAACGTTCTTGCAAGCAGCCCAGTGGGCAAGATAAGAGGCAGCGAAGTGTAATTTCTCATAGACTCTGGTGTCAGACTGACGGGTTCCAAATCTTAGCCTCTTCAGCTTGCTAGATATATGCCTGTGCTCCTCTCCTCCTTTATATAAATTAGGGACAATAATAATACTATTTTTTTATAATTATTGAGAAGACTAATTGATTAGAGCATGCAAACTTCTTACAACAGTGCCTACCAGAGAATGGCTAATAGTACTAATTGATGATATTATTGTTGTCAATAGAAACATAAGATGATGTTGCTAGTGTTCCAAGAAGTTCATTATTACTCTAGTGGAGTTTTTTTTTTTTTTAATTGAATTTGACTCAAGGGGATAGTAAATAATGACTATGAAATCTGATGGGATTTCGCTTTATCTGCTTAACCTGGCTATCCTCTTAGCTTTGGCTTTGTAATGTTTTTTTATTTATATTATACGTTTTGTAACCAGAATGGATATCACCCTTCCATTTTAACCACTTGCGATAAGATAACAAGTCAGGATTAAAGTTAGTGTTTGAAGTGTGGAATAGCTGCCTACCTGTAAGAAGATTGAATTCTATATTTATTGTCATTGAGTTGGTTAGAGACACCTGCAGCTAATGCAAACACTCAATGACATAAATTTATAAAAATGTGTTCTGCTCCTGGGCACCCAGAGTCATCCTAACTTTTTATATTCTTTGAACCTTGGACTCAGGGTGGAGCCATAATAATCAGAAGTCCACTTACAATTTCAGTTTCAACTAAAGACATGGGTTGGCTTCACAATTGAAATGGAACATGTACAGGGGTGGCAGACTTTGTCTTCCACCTATTACGGCTTTGTCACCGAAAAGTGGATTAATATAGTAACACTTCATTGTAAATGGACATTAATGAATGCTAAATTACCACCAAACGCCCATGCAACTGCATGGAACAGCTACTTTCACATTCAAAGAGTATTTCATGATTAATGTTGTTGTAATAAATACCAGGGAAATTAATAACCATTTGTCACATTAAAAAGTGTTGCCGATTAATTTTATGCCTATTTTTCTCTTCTCATTTGTCACAAGAATGAGAACCTAGAATTTTACAGTCTATCTGTGGTGCAAATGAAAGAAGTGGCCATACCACACTGACCTTTGCAGTAGTCTAATCTTCGCTTTGCTGACCTCTCGAACCTCTTCCTGGCAACCGTTAGGCTTTTGAGCAAAGGGGAGAGTCGAGGCTGGTGGGTAAGTGAGCAGAACGAGGAAATAATTTCAGACCCACTTTCATAATTCATTGGCTGTATTGGAAACTCAGATTTTCAGACTATTCATTATCTTGACAAACATTGTAATATGTGCAGAACATGGCACCCCATAAATCCATCCTGATGACAAAGAGTGTAATGAGAATGGGAAATGGTAGAAACCCCAAGCAATCACTTTACAATCTGGAGCCTGGATGAAGCTAAGTCCCCACCGGGTTTCACGGTGGCGCGTTTCTGGCACGCTCAGCGACTGCTTCCTGTAGGAAACACCGCGTGGCGCCATCTCCAAGCTCTCAGAGTGCGGGTTTGGGCGCATTCATTTGGAAAGTGGCCTCCTTCCAAGTAGAATCTCCATGTAATGAATTCATACCCTTTACTCTGTGGGGCAGTGATTTGAAGTTGTTGACTGGAAAAGAACGATTTACTCCTGTTTAAAAGGAGTAAATCATACATGTTTTTATGTATTAGTCTATTCACTTATTTCCTTTCTTTAGATATTTACTAAGTATCAAATAACTGGTGCATGCATGGTAGTGTGCTCGGTAATGTAAGAGACTTACAATTTAAAAAGATTGAATATAGATGAATGGACCCTAACAGTACAAATAGCTAGGGTAAGATCGCCTCAGAATGAATAATAGTTATACTAGAGCCGCGGTGCATGGATTTGTGCACATTGAAAGGGAATTAATTACAAGGTGGCTGGCAGGGCGGGACAGACATGTTCTGGAGCCAACCTCCTGCAGTCCCTTCCTGGCCAGCATACCTTTGGCAAGTGGGGTCCCTTTGCCTGGCCTGCAGGGATTGTGCCAAAGTGGGCAGTTCAACATCCCCCGAGGGGGGTCTCAGAGTGCAAGAGGGCACTCTGCAAAGTTGCTATCGCTCTACAGCTCCTGTGTTGAGCATCTGCCCTCTGATGGTCATTGCACATCATAGCTACTGGCTGGTCAGCTGGTCCCTTAGGCTTTTATAGATACAGATTTTCCTGGTATATATTAATGTGGATCACTCTGGTCATGAGGATTCTTGAGAGATGTGTGCCAGAACTAAGGTATTTGGTCCCTGGGAAAAGTGGGGATGGCCAATCTGCATGAAAAGGGTATCAAAGGATGAAGAAGAAAAAAGAAAAGTTTATTTTTTTATTTTTATTTTTTTTATCCTCACCTGAGGATCTGATTTTATTTTATTTTATTTGGAAGATGACAGCATTTCTCTTTATTTGCATTCCATTGGAAGTTTACAGCGTGTGTCAGGCAGTGTGCTGAGAATCTGCTTTCATGCCTGTGTACCCAGCATTTGAAGGGAGTTCCTGCACATAAGCAGTGGGCAAGTGGCCTGTTTTCCCATTTAAAGATGCAAACCACCATCCTTCTTCTTCTTTGCTGTGAGTAGTCACAATGTCACCTACTTCCCAACGCAATTCATCATCTTGCCTGGCTTGAAAAGAATATAAGGCTTTGCCAATGTTTGCCAGGAAGAATTTGGATCGCACATGAAGAACTTGGATTACTCTGCCCACCAGAAGATGCCCTTCTTACAACAGTCTCTGATCTCTTCATCAGAGAAGGCAGAGATATTCTTACATAATGATGGGTCCGCTGCTTTTCTTTCCGCTTGAAGATGGAGTTACTACAAGGATGGCTGGGTTGAGGTCTTTGTTCAAGTTCTGCTAACACTGATGGCAGTTTATAGGCATTTGTTTGCATCAAGACTATTTCAAAATGGTCTCCTCCATGAAGGCTGCTGTGCTTCTCTGGGTCTCTGGGTCTGAAAAGCAGTTGCTGGAGTAAGCTTTCCGAATTTCTTTCCCAGTCGCTTGAAGCTTTTTCAATATCTCTTTGCAGTCTCAACAGTTTTGATTTTATTGAAGACTTTTGTCTCTCTTTATTCATTGCATTGTTAGGATCTTCTTCAAAGTACAGTGGTACCTCGAGATACGAGTGCCCTAACATACGCGATTTTTGAGATACGAGCCGTGGAGCAAGCGATTTTTGCTTTGAAATACGAGCAAATTTGAGATAGGAGTAATCGCGAGGATTGGCCGGCTGCACACAACCCACCAGTTTACCGCGACTCAAGCGTCTCATAGTTTCCCATTCCTAAGGTTACGGAACAAATTAAACTCGTATCTCGAGGTACCACTGTAATCGGTTAATAGGATCTCAGATTTGTTTTATGTAGTTGAAACAGCAGTTTCTTCTATGAGAGCCTGGATATCCTTTTCAACATCGATCCTGCCGATGGCCCCATGAATGTGCGTGTGACATGTGGTCAGAGTTTGGCCAGAGACAGAAACACGTTGGGTGTACTGATTCAAGTTATTACATCAAAGTTTCATTCTCTCCTCCTCCAGCTCCAGGATGCTTTGGTAGCAGTTTCCGAGTGTGTTTTTCCATTTCAGTCGGGTAGAACAGCCAGCCATGTTTTTTTGGTAATCATTTTCATCTTCTTCTGTCAATTTCTCAGTCGATTTTTTCAATTTATTGAGGAACTTCTGCTTCTCCCTGTCAGTCATGGTTTGCTCGGAGCTCTCTCTAAGATGGAAAAGTGCTTCATGCTTCTTGGGTACTCTCCATTAATTTCTTTGTGGCCTTAATTTGTTGATTCCAGTTGCTAATAAAAAAGATTTGCTGTCTTTTCAACTTCATTATCAAGTGATTTTCTTTTCTTCTCATGTACACGCAGGACTTGATGAGTTGGTTTTACTGCTTCCAACTCAGTTGCTTTGCCAAGTTTTTGATGCGGGTCTGCCACAGACTCCATTCCCTCTGAGACCCAGACCCAGGCACCGGCGACCCACTTTTTCTTTGTGTCCTGTCTGCTTTGTTCAGCTTAATTGCCTGTTTCTGAAGTCCTTTGGCATGGTTAACTCCCAAGTTTGCCCTCTGCTGAAGAATGGATGTGACCTGCTTGCAGAAATTCTCTCCATTTTGAGAAAACTCCTTGAGGCTCTTGATTATATGAGCCGTTTATGAGTGGGCCCCTCATGTGTTTGGCTTCTGTCCTTTTAAACTATGCCCCAGCGTTCAGCTTTCCACACTCAGGACACACTCTGAGGATCTGATTTTAAAGAGAAAGGAAGGGGAGGAGAGAAACATCAGTTGCCTCCTGTATGCATTCCAACTAGGATCGAAAACCCACAATTTAGGTATGTGCCCTGACCAGGAATCAAACCCACAACCTTTTGTTGTACAGGATGATGCTCCAACCAACTGAGCTACCTGGGAGAAATGTTTGTATTTTTAACAATTTTATAAATTACCTTTATCTATGTTTATGTCTATGTCTATGTCTATGTCTATGTCTATGTCTATGTCTATCCCTATCACTATTCCTATCCCTATCTCTATCTCTATCTCTATCTCTATCTCTATCTCTATCTCTATCTCATCAGTGTGAGACCTTATAATTGTTCACCAAAAATTTGTTACTCAGAATTAGCACATACACACCACCAGCAAATGTGCTTAGCACCTACTGTAGGAAGGCCTCATCCTGGAGAGTTTAGGGAGTTAGAAGCCAATGAGCTATGGTTGTTTAACACCATGTCCCACCCAAATATATCAATATTTTCAGTAATTGCATAACCATATGCATAATCCATGTGACTAAAAGTTGCAAGCAGAATATTCTGGTATTGAGATTCTGCAAGCAGGTGGGGAATTTGGAGTGAGAGTATATTCAATTGCTGAATTCCAAAGCAAGACCATGATCAGGACTGGCAGGGAAGTTAAAGTCAGGGCAGGAAGTAAGGCTGGAGGTTGCACCATGTTGGACAGAAGGCAGTATGTTAGAGGCCAGGAAGTAGGGAATGAAGATCAAAAAAAGAAAATAAGAGTCGTAGTAAGACAAGCTAATGGAGGTAGCAGCCAGAGCAAGGAAATCTGAAGGATCTACAGGAGTAAGGCAAAGTGATGAAGAAGAATCACTTCTGAGGTATATTTTTGAAACATGGCTTTTCTGATGTAGCAGGTCTCAGTGTATGATTGTGACCTCTACATGCACTTTCTACAGAATATCATTGCGTACAGGAAAATTAATCTCATTGCCTAAATCTGTGGAAGGGAGTCCCTTAGGAGGTGCCTGTCAGAGCTAATACTTGTAGGTTGTATGGCCAAGGAAAGGCAGTGTTTTTGGCTATTTTTATAAAAGCCTAATAGCATTTAAAATCAAGTATGCAAAAGCTGAGGGTCTATTAGCTACCTTGGCAAATCTCCAGCCTGCTTTACCTGTTAACTGCCCATTGACATACCCTTTTGCCTATTTCCCCATGTAATTTTTGTCCTCCTATACAGTATAAGCAGCTGGCTTTAGGGAGAGGCAGAGCAGATTTCTGTGGATGACCTGCTGTTCCCCCATTCTGCCAGCAGGATTGGAATAAATGCTCATATATGATTCAACTCTGTCTCTGCTTAATTGGCTCAAGTAGTAACAAGCAGTTTGGACCCACTGATTGTGTGGTTATATTACCACATCATATATTTATCCTAGGATTTTCCTAACTATCTAAATGATGTTTTAAAATTTGCATAAATCAAGGTATACTCTGTATGCTGTAAAGTCCATTGGTTTTTGACAAATCGGTGTCATGTCACTGCTATGATGATATCAGATAGGATAATATCATCCTTCTAAAATTTTCTGTGCCTCATCTACTCAACCTACTTGCTTATCTCACTGAACCTCTGGTAGCCATTGAACTTTTTACTCTTTATACTTTTGTCATTTTTAGAATGTCATGTAAGTGATATTTTAGATAACATAGTATTTTCAGATTCTTATCAAATTCTTTCTCTTAACAATATGCATTTACAACTTATTGATGTCTTTTCATGGCTTGATAGTTCATTTTCTTTTTTAAAAAATTAAACCTTGATTATTGAAAGTATTACATATGTCTCCTCCCCCTCATTGACCTTTTCTACCAACCTTTACTCCTCTTTATCCTGTCCCCACCCAAGACCTTCACCACCCTATTATCTGTATCCAGGGGTTATGCATATATGCATACAAGTTCTATGGTTAATCTCTCCCCACCCAACCACCCTCCCCTACCTTCCCTCTGAGATTCCACAGTCTGTTCTATGCTTCCATGTCTTTGGATCTATTTTGTTCATCAGTTTATTTTGTTCATTAGATGCTACATATGAGTGAGATCATGTGATACTTGTATTTCTCTGACTGGCTTATTTGCTTAGCATAATACTCTCCAAGTCTCTCCATGCTGTCTCAAAGGGTAAGAGAGTCTTCTTTTTATAGCTCATTTCTTTTAATCTCTGAATAATATTTCATTGTATGAATTTCCCACAGTTTGATTATATATTTATCTGTTATAGGATACTTAGTTGTCCTGGAGTTTGGCAATTAGGAAGAAAACTACTCAAACACTCACATGCAGGTTTTTGTGTGGCTGTGTTTACACCAAATAGTTTGAATACCTACCTAGGAGTGAGATTGCTGGATCATATGCTAAGTGTGTGTTTGACATAGTAAGAAGCTGCCAAACTGCGCTCCAAAATGGCGGCACCATTTTGCATTTCCACCCACAGATCAATGAGAGTTTTTGTGGCTCTGCATCCTTGCTAGCGACTGGTTTTGTCAGACTTTTGGATTTTAGCCAATAAGGTGTGCAGCTGTGTGTCATTTTTTTAATTTGCAATTCCTTAATGACAAATGTTTATCATCTCTTACATATGCTTATTTGCCATCTGTGTGTCTTTGGTAAGGTGTCAGTTTGGATCTTTGCTCATATTTTAATTGGGTTGTTTGTTTTCTTATTGCTGAGTTTTAAGAGTTCTTTGTATTTCATTTGGATGTAAGTCATTTTCTAAAGTGTGTTTTGAAAATATTTTCTCCCAGTCTGTGCTTTGTCATTTTATGTTTAAACAGTGACTTTCATAGAGAAGTTTTACATTTTAATAAAATCCAATCTATAATTTTTTTTCCATGGATGATGCTTTTGAAATGTTATCTGAAAACTGATTGCCAAACCAAGGGCATTTAGAATTTCTTCATAGAAGTTTGATAGTTTTATGTTTTACATTTAGGTTTATAGTCTTTTTAAAATTTCTATGAAAGATATAAAATATGTGTCTAAATTATTATTTTTTGTATGTGGATGTCCACTTGTTCCAGCACCATTTGTTGAATTATCTTTAATTTTTTTTTTAATTTCTACTAATTTTAGAGAGGGATGGAGAGAGAGAGATTGAAACATCAATAATGAGAATCATTGATTGGCTGCCTCCTGCACACCTCCTACTGGGGATTGAGTCAGCAACCCAGGCATGTGCCCTTAACTGGAATCAAACCCAGAACCCTTCAGTCCACAGGCTTATGCTTTATCCACAGAACCATACAGACTAGGGTAGTGGTTGGCAAACTCATTAGTCAACAGAGCCAGATATCAACAGGACAATGATTGAGATTTCTTTTGAGAGCCAAATTTTTTAAAGTGAAACTTCTTCTAATGCCACTTCTTCAAAATAGACTTGCCCAGGGTGTTGGCATTTTGTGAAAGAGCCACACTTAAGGGGCCAAAGAGCTGCATGTGGCTTGAGAGCAGCAGTTTGCCAACCAAGGGACTAGGGCATTGATTTATCTTTTGTTCTTTTGTAAAAGATCATCTGAGTACATTTATGTGTCTATTTCTGAGCTCTCTAATCTATGGATATGTGTCTATTCTTTTGCCAGTGCCATGCTATTTTGATTATCATAGCTCTTTAGTAATCCTTGTAATTGAGAACTGTCAGTCCACTAACTTTGACCACTTTCTTCAATACTGATAGTGCTACCTGCTATATACTTATTTTTTTCCAGTTCTAAAACTGTGCTACTTTCTTTTGTAACTAATCTTATCTTGGCACCTCCATGTTGGCAACATTGCCATTATTACTGACTGAGCTAAAGATGGAGAGATAGATTTTAATCCCAGCTAAGAAGATTACATACTCTGTTGTTTTTAGCTAAAGGACTAGCTATTTTCCATAAATACTACTCTTTTTTTTTTTTTGCACTTTCTCATCTTTTCAAAGTTCAAAACTAGTTTTGAGGAATTTTGTCCTCTTTTGTGGGGTAGAGAGAAGAATTGTTACCTCTTTACTTCTTGTGTTTTTGTTATTGTTGTTTGTTTGTTTGCTTTTTTAAAGCAGGAAAGAATACTTAAAAACCATCATCTTATTGCTGGAAGCACTCACTGTTATCAGTTTAGTTGCTGTTTTATATGTATCTCATAAATTATATCAAGTTCAAGCCGATATTTCCAATTCAAATTTAGAATTATGGGTGTGCGTATTTTTTTAATGTAATCTCTTTTATATTACATCTATATGTCTTTTCTTCCATGGCAAATCTCTGGGTTCTTAATAGCACCATCATAATTACTCACTTTATCTCACAATATCCATGTACCTGTCTCAGTATGATAATATCAACATAATCACAGATGTGATTATTTAAAATAGGTTTTATTTGTACTGTACTGTTTGTTTTATAATATGCTGATGTTGAATTTTTTGCTGCTACATATTTGTATGATACATACTATTTGAGTCAGAATATATTTGACTCAAATATATTCTCTTGCCTAGAGAAAAATTGGTATTCTATCTTGCCCAATCCTTAAATATGCTGTTTTATATCCATGATGGATAATAGAGTACATGTCCATGAGTTTCAGAGAGCTATTCTATTGTCCAGTTCTGCACATTTTTATCACACCATAATTCTGCTCCAAACTTGATACAGTTTACATTCTAACTTGGCCAGATGTACTAATGTACTTCTAAAATACTGACTATTACAGGTTTTCAAGAGTAGCTATCAAATTGGGTATTTTCTGCCATCATTTGTGAGCAAGTCACGTCATATCAAGATATAGACCATTGGATATATTACATCTGGGCAATTTCAGGAAGGCAGGTCATAGAAAAATTGCTCCTCAGGTTTATATACTTGACAGTGGTAAAAGGAGAAGCCCAGCTGGAGAATTTTACTCAAAAGGGAATTATGTCTTGTATATTATCCAAACTCAAAAGAATAATAACAAATAAAATAATAAAATCCAATTTTCCTCTCCCCAGCATTATATTTTTGAAGAAAATTAAATTTTTCTTTGACCTTTCCATAACTTTAAAATCATATGTGGAAGTAAAAATACTAATAAACTCAACATGCATTCACCATTCAGCTTCAGAAAC
This sequence comes from Lasiurus borealis, assembly GCA_004026805.1. Classification (NCBI taxonomy): domain Eukaryota; kingdom Metazoa; phylum Chordata; class Mammalia; order Chiroptera; family Vespertilionidae; genus Lasiurus; species Lasiurus borealis. The sequence goes on from PVJN01004556.1 coordinate 18,669, forward strand.
TACACACTTGTGACAATACTGTTTCATTAATATCTCTATCCATTTATTTACCCCATCTGATATTTGTTTGAAGCAATCAAATTATTTCATCTGTAAACACTTTCAGTGTGTATTTCCCAAAGATAATACGTACTTAAAAAATAAGCATAATTGCATTGTTGCAAATAAAATATCAATCACTTCTTAGTATCCTCAAATACCTCGTTCAAATTTCAAATCCTCACAAACATTATAATTCTTAAACCATATGTATGAATTGAACCTGAAAAATGTTAACACTTTACTTTGTTGAAAGAATGATTGTCCCAGAGTTTTTGTAGTCTGGATTTTGATGATTGTATCTCCCATGTTTTACTTAATAGGTCCTTTGATCTCTGTATTTTCTGTAAGTTGGGAATTGAGTCTAGTAGGTTTCATCAGATACAGGTAATTTTTGTTGTTGTTGGGTTTTTTTTACAATGCTATTTGATAACTGTTACTGTGCATTTCCATTTGTAGGCACACTATCTGGTTGCCTCATTTTTTAGCAGCTGTTGATAGTCAATGATGGGATGCAATAATTCATTAAAAGTTACAAAATATGGCTATTCTGTTACTGTCTCTGCTTCTAAAATTAGATGAATATAAAATGTATGAATGCATGTATTTCTGGAATACATCTATAAGAAGAATATTTAGAAATAAAATGGTATAGTTTATATAAAAAATGCTGGATGGCTGAAACCATTTTGGCTCAGTGGAAAGAGCATCGGCCTGAGGACTGAAAGGTCCCATGTTCAATTCTGGTCAAGGGCATGTATATTGGTTGCGGGCACATCCCCAGTAGGGGACGTGCAGGAGGTGGCTGATCGATGTCTCTCTCTCATTGATGTTTCTGGTTTTCTATCCCTTTCCCTTCCTCTCTGTGAAAAATCAATAAAATATATTTTTAAAAATGCTGGATATATGCAAAATGTTATGTTTTATCAATGAGCGTAAACATAAAATTATGCTTTGGAATGCTGTAGGAAAAATTACCCAAGGCAGAATCCCCAAAAGGTTAGTATTTTCCTCATACTCCAAGTCCTTTGAGATTCTTTGTGCAAAAGTTATAATTACATATGTTTTTAATATTTAAAAAGTGATGCTTATAATTATCTTCTGTCCAAAATTTTGTGCATGCTTATTTTAGAAAATATAGATTAATATGAACAAGGGAAATCATCTCTAATTCCCTTTCCTGGAGAAAACCACTGTCCACGCAATTTCAAATGTGTCTCAGGGTTCTAGAATCTATTAAATGGTCAACCATAATACTTGAGATGCAGAATGAAAACGTAAGTGTACGCTTCAGTGAGCACCTTATTTAAAAAATATTAAAATTGTGAAATAATACATAACATTTGTCATTTTTACCATTTTAAAGTGTACAATTCAGTAGCATTAAGAACATTCATGCTACTACACTATTTAAACTGGAACTTTCTCATCACCCCAAATGAAGTTTTTGTGATAGAGGTAGACCTATCTTAGTCTACCTATCTTTGTGACTAAGCGAAGAAAAATGCACACTTCAGGGTGATGGGTTTTAAAGTGTATCAATTATATTTCAAAGCTTTTTTTTTTTTTAAATGGGAGACAGCAGGAAACAAAACAGAAAAAAATATATACTTCATGGAGCTTGCATTCTATTGATTATCATTGACAATAAGCTTCTCTAATACTGCCGAAACTGGTTTGGCTCAATGGAGAGAGCATCAGCCTGCAGATTGAAGGGTCCCAAGTTCAATTCTGGTCAGGGGCATGTATCCTGGTTGCAGGCACATCCCCTGTAGGGGGTGTGCAGGAGGCAGCTGATCAATGTCTCTCTCTCTCATCGATGTTTCTAACTCTCTATTCCTCTCCCTTCCTCTCTGTAAAAAAACCAATAAACTATATAAAAAAAAATAAGTAAACTGAGATGTCCCAAGTTCTAAGAAAACCACTGGATGACTTTCCTGTACTTGTGAGTCAAAAAAGCTATGGAAAGAACAGATTTGCAATTGGTCAATTGGAACATTGTCCCAATTATGCCTCAATGAATCAATTATCTGTCTAGACTTAGTGGGACAAACACAGGTGGCAGGAGTCAGCAATAACTGTCTATCCCCAGGTACTTCAATGTCTAGACAGCTGAGCCGAACTGGAACACATGAACACACAAGATAGAATTAGTGTGCAATCACACACGTGGGTCCTCAGCTCCAGCAAAGGCCACCTGGCGAAGCACACTGACAGAATAGATGACAAAGACAGAGACAGATAGGTGGCCACAGTTGGCTCAGAGCAGTCAGTTAGGGGCTCCTCTCACAAAGCAATATGGAGTCCTTTTCTTATCAGGCAGGAAACATCGACTGAAGATGGTCGAGGCTTATATAGCCAGTAGCAAACAACTTGTGTCTTTATCAGGGTGGGCCAGAGGGTGTGCCTTATGCTAGGACCAGGGAATTCACATCAAGATAGTGGGATTTTCACCAGTTTGGAAGTTACAAAGTATCGGGGTCTCCACACAGCAAACATTTCACACAATAATTATTTCATCGCTAGAGGCCCGATGCACGAAGATTTGTGCAAGAATGGACCTTCCTTCCCCTCGCTGCCAGCACCACCTTTGCTCTGGCCAGAGCCACCTTTCCGCCTTCCCATGCTGCCCAGGGGCCTGGAGCTGCTGGGCAGTGCAGAACACCTGCATTGTCGCCATGCGTCATTGCAAGCATCCCGCCCCCGGCCACTCAGCGCCTGCATATACAAATTAACATGCCATCTTTGTTGGTTAATTTCCATACTGCTGATTGGCTGGTGGGTATCACGAAGGCACGGTCAATTTGCATCTTTCTCTCTTATTAGTGTGGATTAGAGAGGTTTCCTTATGACCATAACATTATTATAACAGAAAGGTATCTGCCAAAATGTTCATCTAGGAGCTGGCACTTGAGGGCAAAGGGGTAAAAATAGAAAGTTGTATCTGGTATCTCTCCCTTTCTCTCTCTCTCTCTCTCTCTCTCTCTCTCTCTCTCTCTCTATATATATATATATATATATATATATATATATGTGTGTGTGTGTGTGTGTGTGTGTGTGTGTGTGTGTAATTGATTTTAATTACACACACACAGAGAGAAAGGAAGAGGGAGAAAAGTAAGGCATATATAACTAACCTCAGTTTAGGTGAGGTGGTCCAGAGATACTGTGATTAGTTTCTGTAAGAGCATCAATTTGTTCATTCGAGAAGGTAAGTTGAAGTGGAGCCAGAAGTCTGATCTATTTGTGAGCCATTTGGCTTTCTCTCTGCACCTTCTTGTCTCTCTCTCTTTAAAAAATATTTGTATTGATGTCAGAGAGGAAGAGAGAGAGAAACATCAATGATAAGAGAGAATCATTGATCGGCTGCCTCCTGCATGCCCCCCATTGGAAACTGAACCTGTAATCCAGGCATGGGCCCTAAATGGGAATCAAACTCTATGACCTCTTGGTTCATCGGTCGATGCTCAACCACTGAGCCATGCCAGCTGGGCTTGCTCTCTCTCTCTCTCTTTTTTAAATATATTTTATTAATTTTTCACAGAGAGGAAGGGAGAGAGATAGAAAGTCAGAAACATCAATGAGAGATCAGCCGCCTCCTGCACACCCCACACTGGAGATGTGCCCGCAAGCAAGGTACATGCCCCCGACCGGAATCGAACCTGGGACTTTCAGTCCGCAGGCCGACGCTCTATCCACTGAGCCAAACTGGTCTCGGTGGCTTGCTCTCTTTATGCCCTTTATGGAGCCACCTTTCTACTGCAAACTGAATGAGCAGGGCAGATCCTATCCTCAAACATCTTCCTTCTGCCTGCTATCATTGCAGCAGAGACATGAGAATGAGAGTTTGCTTGAAGGCATCCATCACTCGGAACATAAACATGATTTGGGAGAAAGGAGTTGAGTTGCCTCCCATCATTTGTGGTTAATGAATTGTCTTAAGGGTTTTATGTGCCCCTCTCCCACTCACTGCTTTGCATGATAGTGGCCCCTTCCCCATTAAAAAGCTTTCCTCATTTGAACTGGTTTTATGAATAGAGGGCTCTCTCATTTTTTCACAGCTGATTTCCCTTTATTGTCTTTATTGCAGTTTAACAGAGAGACAAATGACACCACAAACAGAGACAAGGGAGAAGGCCCCTGCCTTTCCCTTATGTGTGTTTATTAACCTTTCTTCCTCCCTTAGCTCAGGTGGTGGGATCTGGACCTGTAATGTGGGCCATAAATGAACAATCAGATCCAAAGCTTCATGGGAAAGCCCTCTAATGGGGCAGAGTCGTCCCTGAAACAATATTTGTTCTCTTAAATTGTATCTGAAGTTATAAAGAGAGTGATAGTAATAGCGATTATAATAATATAAACGGTAACACTAAAAGGTGTTACATAGAAGGAAACATTTAGGATCTATTATATACTAGGCATTCTACATTTCTTCTATGAAAATTTACCTTCTTCTGACAAAAAAATTAGACATATGAGGGTCTAGAGCATAAAAGGTAAAACTTACCTTGATTTTCCTCTTCCCTAAAATACCAGTGGCCACAAGAGGTTTCAGAACACACTGATCTGTATATACATATACATATACATATACATATACATATACATATACATACACACACACACACACACACACACACACACACACACATATTTTTATGTTCTCCCTTCAGGGAGCATGCCCATGCCATTCCCTTTCCCTCTCTCTATATGCCCCTCCTCCCTGCAATAATCCCCTAACCTCTAAGGGACCCCAGGAGGCTTCCAGCCAGGAGAGCAATGGGCAGTAGCAGTTCATCCCAGGCTAACCTCCCGAATCTGTCTCCAAGGCCCCCCTTTTCTCTGGCTTCCCAGTAAGCTGAGGCCGCCAGCCTAGGCTCACCTGTTGCTTCTTCTATACTCTTCTTGTTTCACTGTCCTAAGTATATTTTTCCTGGGGTCCACAAGCTCTTGCTCGCTTTTCTACACTCTCTCTTGATTGAAATATTCCCCACAAGAAGACAACAACCGAGGTCTCACCATCTCCTCCTCTCCCCAGTGACACTTTGACTTAACTGTCATTATCCACATTATTCAGTAATATTCATTTTAAAATTTTTTTAAATATATATTTTATTGATTTTTTACAGAGAGGAAGGGAGAGAGATAAAAAGTCAGAAACATTGATGAGAGACATCGATCTGCCGCCTCCTGCATGCCCCACACTGGAGATGTGCCCGCAAGCAAGGTACATGCCCCTGACCGGAATCGAACCTGGGACCTTTCAGTCCGCAGGCCGACGCTCTATCCACTGAGCCAAACCAGTCTCAGCAATAATATTCATTTTTAACTAAACACGGTTCAAAGGCTTTTGGTTGTGACTTTATATAAACTCCATGCCTTTCTTTTTTTAGCAGCATTTCCCTCTTGGAAGAGATTTAATTATTTTTGTTCTTAGAGTTAAACTGCAGGGCACATATATTTGCCCATGGGATGCATTTCTAGATGTGGAATTCCTATGTGGAAGGATCTGTGCATATATCATGATTTGGTAGACACTGGTACATTTTCTGCTTCATGTGCACATCATATCTTCCATGAGAGTGACTTGGGCTCTTTGCATGCTACTCCTTTTAATTCTTATCTATTTATTGAATGCCTGCTCTATGCCAGGCACTGTGTTCTATGTGAGTCATGGGTGAAGAAGAGAGTAGGTCAATGAAGTATTTATAATTGTTCATGAGTTATGAGTATTTCATTTTGCTCTTACAGAAGCTAGTAAGGATATACACAGACACACACATGTACACTCATAGTTACTGCCTTTCTCTTGTGTGTATGTGACAAAATGATAGCCATGGTCTTTGTTGTTTATGTGCCCCATTTCTAGTAAATTACTGGTCTACCCAGGAAATGAGAGTCCTATGTGTTTGATCTCTGAAAAATACCATGTTCTCTGGGCAGCCATGGTAACGAGTAATAGAGCTGGAACACTCTCTTCATTCTGCCACTTCTTGTGTTTGAGTGGAAATGTTTGCAAATACACTGACTTCCAACTATTCTCATTAATGGTGAACAGAATGTGGGCAGGCAAACTCGTGAGCTAAAAATTATAGTGTGCTTTTTGGCTTTGAAACGTGGTCAGACACAGCATCAGCCAGCCTGCCTCTCACTGCTTCACTCCCTCCTCTCTCTCCCTGCCTTCTTTTTTCTTTTTTCTCCTCCCTGTCCATATATTTCTATGATTTCAGGGAGGGAGGGAAAGAGAGAAAGAAAGAGAAGCATCAGTGGCTTGATTAGCTGCCTGCTACATGCCTGACACTGGGGATCAAGCCAGCCAGCAACCCGGGTATGTGCCCTGGCTGGGAATTGAACCATGACCTCCTGGTTCATAGACTGATATTCAACCTCTGGAGCTACACTGGCTGGGTTCTTCTAAGCTTTTGTTAGTCATGTTGTTGTTCATTTATTCCATGACCATTTGCTGAGCCTCACAAATGATAACTATTATATCAGGATCTATGGTTAGAACTGTGGTTTCTCAGCTTAAAACTGTATAGTCCAGTAAGGAAGATAATAAATAAGTGTATGAATGTGTTTTATTAAAAACCTATAAGAAAAATTATAGAATGATTGTGCCCTCTAGGGAATAGGGGCAGCTTCATTGGTGATGTGAAACAAGGCAATCAAGAGTGGACATCATGCCAAAACCGGTTTGGCTCAGTGGATAGAGCGTCGGCCTTCGGACTGAAAGGTCCCAGGTTCGATTCTGATCAATGGCATGTATCCTGGTTGCAGGCACATCCCCAGTAAGGGGCGTGCAGGAGGCGGCTGATCAATGTCTCTCTTTCATCGATGTTTCTAACTCTCTATTCCTCTCCCTTCTGCTCTGTAAAAAATTAATTAAAAAAAAAATATATATATAAAAGAGTGGACATCAGGGGCCCTGCCATTTCCTGTTCAGTGCAGGCCATGTGTTAGGACATTTAGGTTTAATTCTGGGTCTTTTAAAACACTGGGTGAGCTTAGGAAAGTAGTTCAACTTCCTAGTGCGTCAACTTTCTTATCACTAAGAAGAGGATAAGAATCTTCAGTGTTGTGAAAGCAGAATAAAACAATGCTTGAGAAAGCCTTCTGACAAGGCTGAGGGACTTACAAATGTTTCCATTCTACTGGCACAGAAATAGTCTGAGCTATTGGGCATTTATTGAGCATCTAATATGCACCAGGCACTGGATACACAAAACCTAAGATGCAGCCTTAACTCTCCAGTAGTTCACAACTACAAGAACACAGACTCACTTAAAAGTAAATCAAACCATTGATTCGCCTGTTTGGATTGAAATATGGTATCAACTGACAAAAAAAAAAATTATCTGTGCACTTGTGGCAGATGTGATAATTACGTGATGGAAGGGAGGAATTCATTATCAGCTTATTGTAAGAGGCTAGCAAATGTCCCCACAATCATGGCTAAATTTATTTAGAATGCATCAAATTCAATGCACACTTCCAGATGCTCTATGTCAGTGGTTCTCAACCTGTGGGTCGCGACCCCTTTAGTGGTCGAAAGACTTTCACAGGGGTCACCTAAGACCATCGGAAAACACAGGTATTTACATTATAATTCATAACAATAGCAAAATTACAGTTATGAAGTATGGTTGAGGGTCACCACAACATGAGGAACTGTATTAAAGGGTCGCGGCATTAGAAAGGTTAAGAACCACTGCTCTATGTGGATTCATGTATGTAATCCCCGCCACCATCCCATGAACGAAGAACTATTATCATCACTTCCCACTTTGCAGATGATGAAATCAAGGTACTAATAGCCTCAGTAAGGTCCTCAGCCGTGAACAGGTGCCAGGATTTGAACTCAGGTGGTCTTTACCGTTTGCCTCTCACTAAACGCAGGGCGCAACCATTGGCTGAGGAGTTAAAGGAAGTAGAGGAGAAACTGATCGCAGAAATGGAGTGTTTGAAGGCTTGCAGGCTTTAAAAGGTACTCGATTCATTTGGGAAGCTTCAGGAAACTCACTGTGGGAAGAGGGGTGAGTGCACTGAGTGCTCAGCCATGAGGCCTGAGTCTTTGCAGGCTACACCGAGGAGCATGGCTCTTCTCAGTGAGAACCGGAAGCCACGGAAAACTTAAGCAGGGAAAAAATACGATCAGGCTCGCCTTGTAGAAGGGTCATGTGTTAATCCATCAATAAGGTGACCCAGATGGCTTCAGCGGCCTCTGGACCCCAGCCCTCTGACCGTGGTTCAACCCACACTCTTCTTCCAGTAAAAAGAAACTGCCCTTAAATGGAAACCATCGCTCAGTGCTACAGGGGATTAATAAAATCTCTCGAGGCCAAGAAAACCAAAGCTGGCCGCCACCGTGAGTGACTGCGTGTGGGCCTCTGCCAGCTTCCTCTTCATGGCAGCCTATATTGCTGTGCTTCCCCCTCATAAACCTTCCTGTTTATTCGGTGGCCGGGGGTGGGGGGTGGGGAGTGCCCCACAGACCTAATCCAGGAGGAAAATAAAGAAGCAGGAGGCCTTAAACCTTCATTGAGTTCCAGAGACCTCTAAACTCTCAGAAAGAAACTGTCAGATTTGAAACTTGGAAAGTTGGGGGTGGGGGGTTACCTGGGCCTGCCTTGGGCTACCTCCCACCTCTTCCCCACTCCTCTCCACTTTCGTGACATCCTCTCTCTCTCTTCTTTCTCTTATCTCATCTCTGTGACCCGCCTCCCAGCAGATGGACGCCCTTAGATTGCCAAACCTCGGGGCCACATTTCCCTGGGCCTAGGGCAAGCTTGCCCTTTGCAGAACTGCCCACCTTTCAAAATTACTTTCTTCCGTTTCCAGTTACAGCTATTAAACTTCTCTAGGGGCCGAGCTCAAATATATGTTAGGAGGAGAGCGATTTAATTAAATCGCACCCCACTAAGGTATAAATAACGCGTTTCCTGACCCTTTCCCTCCCATCATCCCAGGCACGTTCGGAATGTAATGAAAGAAAGGAGTCCCTCATTATCGACTAGAGTAATGTAGTCATAACAGTAGCTTCCCAGTGGGGGTCGTATTTCAAGACCGCTTAAAACATGCTTCTCTGGCAGCTACCCCATTTCTGCCCAGGGCTGACCTGTTTATTGTGTACCCTCGTCTCCAGTCAGCAGTTTTTGAAATATCAGCACCAGCTGCGGTCCCTTCCCTATACCTGGGCTCTCTGGCTACACTTCCCACAAGGCCATAGTGTTTGTTTTTGCTCCGAGGTTCACGGTCAGAAGAGTGAGGAAGCAGGAACGGTGGGAAGCTGGTTAGGAGACACGTGTCCATGAATTATCTACATCCCAACGAGAGCGGTGATTTGTCTTAAATAATTATCCACAATGATACGTAGGAGACTGTGTGATAAAGTACCCAGCAAGTTCATGGTTTGGTGCAAAGACTGGACCAGGATGATGTTCATCATAGGAATGGTTTTTCATTTCAGTCTTGTGTGCGTTCCCTAGAGTCCTTGAGTCTTTGTGTGTCCTCTGTAAAATGAGGGGGTTCGGTTGATAAGCTTCAGTGTCTTTTAGATCTAATTGGTACCTTTCAAATATGGGGCCTCATACTGGACCTGTGGGTTGCAACCTTGACCTGCCATATACATTATTCTGTTGGCCATCAGTTTCTGCGCTGTTGGGTACAAAAAACTCCATCCCAACAGGGAGACGGGATAGGAGAATTTGGAACCAAAAAAACATGTGTTCTAAATGATTTCTTCACTTAGAACAGTGGTCGGCAAACTGCGGCTCTGTTGACTAATGAGTTTGCCGATCACTGACTTAGAACCTCAGACTTGGGCTTGTATCTAAGGTAGTCTATAAACTAGGGTTAGTAATTCCTCTCTGGCTTTCTTTGCAATATTGGAAACCACATAGTTACACGATGCTAACTCTCCCTCTTTTCAAGAATGGTTTGGGTTCTGAAAATCATGTGTAGCCAGAAGCTGTGCTACCTGAGAGCTGCTGAGGAACAGGGAGACGGGCGGGGGTTGTGGATAGAGTTTCCTTAGCTTCAGTTTAATAGGATTTAGTGCTACCATCGCACATAACTGGCTTTGCTTTTTGTAAACCACACAATAGAAAATCATGTTATTTGCCCAGATCTATCAACTATGTCAATAGGAGGAAAATGGAGGTGAAGTTAATGGCATTTTTTCTTAATCCCATCTATTCCGGAGATGAATGATCTTTGATCTTTTTGAGTTTTATCCATCATTCAAAAGATGCTCTTGGGTTACATGGCTCTTAGTCTTTCTCCTGATAGAAACATGTGATTGACAAGCTTGTATGTCCTACCATACACCAACGTGCTGATTACAGGCAGGAATGGAAGAAGCCTTGACCTTAGCCCCTTAGAGGGCAGAGCCCCATGCGAGGCCAAGTTTGCTTTCCCTGGTTAGGAATTGCCTATTGCAACTGCTTTTGCTTCCTTCATGTTTTACTTTACAGAGCGAGGCCCTTATCTCGATGTTACAAAAGCCACTAAGGTCAGACCTCTCACTGCCCCTGTTGACACTGCTTGCTCTCCCCAATTACTCAACTTGACAGAAAAATCATCTGTGGTTTTCATGGTTACCTTTGCTTATGGGTACCCAACATAGCAAATAGTAAGTTCTCAGAACATAAACTCCTGCTGGGTTCAGATTTTGTCTTTCATTTTTGTACTTCTGGTATTTGACACAGAGTAGGCACTTTATAAACTCATGCTGTGGAACTTAATTGAAGCCCTTTAGCTGATGAGATTCTGGCTCACTATTTTAATCAACAGCAAATGGGGGAGGTGTTTGACTTGGGAAGTGCAGAGATTAGGGATATGCCAATTTTTACCTCTTCACATTAGCCTCCTGTGAAGACAAGGCCATATTCTTTGGGACACCCTAAAAAAGAAGAAGGAGGTAAATGAAAAGTTAGTGTGCAATTGTTGGGAATTTTGGCTTTGCGGCCAACATCTTATTCACATCAAGGCACATTAAACTCTAACATCCCAGATTCACACAGATAATTCTTGGAAGATTTAATTCAATATCATTGTTTAACAGATAAGGACACTGTTTTACAGATGAGCTTAGGGCATGATGAACTTTGAAGAAATTATTCTTGGAATTAATTGTGTGTGTTTTAAATAACACAATTCCACATATTAACAAAAGCATGTTTTGCATGAACCAGTTCAGTGTTTGGGTGAAGTACTCATAGTCAAACAATGGCAGCAGAAACACAGCAAAATATCTCTGTGTGCAGAGCCGACCAACTGCTTCTAGAGATTTCTTCTTTCCTTCCACGCCATAGGGTTATTCCTGGGGGTGGAGGCTCAGCTGTGGACATTGTCTAGCTCTCTTTAACTTTCTGTGTGACCTGTGACTGGAACTGGACCATAGGATGCAGGTAACAGTGATGTACACCTCTTCCAGAACTGGGTCCTAGAAAGTCATTCCACCACCCTCTACCTTGCTCCACTGCCTTATTTCTTCAAGGGTTACTAACACTATAAACTGGAACTCAAGTCATTTAACAATATAGATTTAACTTCAGAAGACATTTCCTTGTCAGATCAAACCATGCCTGTGAGCAGAGTTGAGAAAAGAGTAGACAGGAACAGAATTGAAAGGAAGATTTCTTTAGACCTTCTTATATTGTTAATTTAATTGAAGTGAATGGATTGTCTGTTAAAATAAAATTAAAGACAAGAAATTATGCACGTCATTCTTCTTGGCTTTTAACCAAAACAGCACAGAAGTAGGAGTTACTAGATAAAATCAAAGAACTATTTCTTTTTTGAAATGAAAACATTTATTTTCTGCCCCAGAGAAAAAGTTAAGGGAAATATGGTACTCTCTGAATTAATGTTTCACCCATATAAAATATCCCTTACAATGTACTAATGAAATTGATACATTAATTTAATGCTTTCTTTTTTTTTTATTGTCTAAAGTTTTGCATATGTCTCCTTTTTCCACAATTGACACCCCTCCCCCAGCCATTCCCACCCCAGGCAAGCCCCCCACCACCCCAGTGCCTGTGTCCATTGGTTATGCTAATGTGCATGCATATAAGTCCTTTGGTTGTTCTCTTTCCCTCTGTAGCCCCCCAACCCCTACCATTTGTCTCTGGATCTATTCTTGTTCACCAAATTATGTTGGTCATTATGTCCCACATATGAGTGAGATCATGTGATATTTAGCTTACTCCAACTGGCTTATTTCACTTAGCATAATGCTCTCCAGTTCCATCCATGCTGTTGCAAATGGTAAAAGTTCCTTCTCTTTTACAGCAGCATAGTATTCCATTGTGTAGATGTACCACAGTTTTTTAATCCACTCATCTGCTGATGGGCACTTAGGCTGTTTCCAAATCTTAGCTATTGTAAATTGTGCTGCTATGAACATAGGGGTGTGTATGTCTCTTCTGATTGGTGTTCCTGTTTTTTGGGGATATAGTCCTAGAAGTGGGATTACTGGGTCAAATGGGAATAAAGAACTATTACTAAGAAAAGTCAAGTTTCACTTCAGAGTGATTGATCTAGAATAACAGCTATATTTTTATTTTTTACAGAGAGGAAGGGTGAAGGATAGAAAGTCAGAAACATCGATGAGAGAGATAGAATAACAGCTATGCTTCTGTTAGGTCTAACTGGATCAGTATATTGCATTCATCATTTGTTTTCAACTCTAATCATTTACTGGACTGAGTGGAGCTCGTCTGCTTTCCTTACTTAGATCATCAGTGTCTTTCAAGAAATGACGGGTTAAAAAAGAAAAAGAAATGATGAGTTTTGCTCCCATGAGCTTGTTGGTGTGAACTTCCTTCCCTCTGCAGCGCCTATTTACAGTATAGAGATGATGTGTTGTGGAACTGCGCACCTGAAATCCATATAATTTTGTTAACTAGTGTAGCCCCAATAAATTCAGTGAAAAGAGGGAAAGAAAGACTCCTATGTGCTTGATGCTGTGTTAGGCGTTGGGATACCCAGGCAGTAAGACAAACTCTTCTTTTAGGCATCATCATGAGAGGGGAGAGCGATGAATAAATACTTTGGTATAGGCTGAATTGTGTCCCACCACCCCCATTTATTTGTTTAGGTCCTAACTACCAGCACCTCAGATTATGACTGTATGTGAAGCTACAGTATTGATTAAAGGGATAAATTGAAATGAGGTCATATTGGTGGTCCTAATCCAATATGACTGGTGTCCTTTTAAGAAGAGCTTAGGATACAGATCTGCAGAGATGAGAGACCAAATGAAGACAAAACAAGGCAGTTACTTACAAGGAAAAGAGTCTCAGAATGAAATCAATGCACCTAATAATTTGATCTTAATATTTCTGAGGCTCTAAAATTCTGAGGAAATTTCTGTTTAAGTCACCCCATTTATGGTTTGATATGGCAACTCTAGTAAACTAATACGTATCTATAATGCAATTCAGTTAGAGCTGTGATGGGGGAGTTAGCCCTGGGTGAGAGAAAAAAAAACACCACCAGAGTAGGGTCCCCAAATTCAACCCTGCAGATCAACAGAGTTGGCATTTGAGCAGAGTCTATGATGCAACTCTATTCCTATTTCTACACAGAGCACTCATGTAAGTTGACCAAGATGACAGAACTGAGTAGTGGCAGAGACTCCATTCAAACACAGGCAGATGTCTCTCAATCTGTGCTTTCATGACCATGCTGTGCTGCCTTTGATAAAAAAAATACCAAGGAGAAAGGATGAATGAGGGAAAGAGCGTACATGGAACATGCCGGGAGTTGTGTGTATGTGGCTGGAACATAAAGCGCAAGGTTGGGTGGCAGCAAATGGTGATGGTGGTGGGAGGGCCTTCTATGGGCCTGATGATTTGGAGTTTTATCTGGAAATCAATGAAACCTCATTTTTGCATTTTAAAGTGCAATTTTATGTCCAAACCTTACATGTTAAGCTCAATGAATTTTTATATACTGACAATACCTATGTAACTGGCAACTAGTTCAAAAAACAAAACATGACTAGCCCTCTAGAAGTCTCCTGTTCTTTTCATTCACTAACTCTCCAATGATCACGCCTATACTGATTTCTAAGAACATAGACTAATTCTAGCTCATTTTGGTCTTTCACATAAATGGAATTATGCAGAGTGTATGCTTGTTTATCTGCCTTTTCCCCCTCACTTTTATGCAATCAATCTTGTGTATAGTTGTAGTGAGTTCATTCTTTGTGCTATATGGTATTTCAGAGTGTATGTATATCAGTTTATGCATTCTATAGAAGGTTAGCATGTGTGGTTTCTAGTTTGAGGCTAATAGAAACACTGCTGCTATTATATACACTGAGTGGCCAGATTATTAAGATCTCTGAACACATAATAATATGGCCACTCAGTGAATATTCTATATAATCAAAGGGTAATATGCAAATTGTCCCCTCAACCATGAGTTTACCAGCAGGCAGGCTGGCCAACCATCCATGTCCCCTTCCCCTAGCCAGGCTGGCTAGACCCCACCCATGCATGAATTCATGCACCAGGCATCTATTATACACACACACACACACACACACACACACACACACACACACTGAGTGGCCAGATTATTATGTGTTCAGAGATCATAATAATCTGGCCACTCAGTGTATATTATAAATATTTTAGAGTGAGCATAATGTATCTAGGTGTAGCATCATTGCATCACATGCATATTTTTAGCTAGAGTAGATACTAAATGCAACACCTATACTTAATAGTAAAATATTTGAATATTTTATTTGACATTGAGAATCATTTTTATTCAACATTTTACTGGAGGTCCAAGGCAGTGTAAAAAGGGAAGAAAGTAATATAAAAAGCATGAAGATTGGAAAAAAATGAAACCATCATTTGTCACAGGAGACATAATTATGTATGTGTAAAATCCAAAAGAATCTTTGAATTTTATTTAATAAGTGAATTTATCAAGGTCTCTTTTTACATATTGATATAAAGTAAATAAGTCAAAATTGATTGTATTTCTATCTGCTGACAAAAATTAATGGAAGACAAAATTTCAAAACTGATACCATTTTTCTCTGCTTCATAAGTACCAATTAGGAATTAATAGAATACCAGCTGTGCACTGCCTCTATACTGAGAAGTATAAGAGATCATTAAGGGAAATTATTATAATTTACCATGTTGTTATTGAGTCTAGTATTGGAAGAGTCCATAATATAAAGAGGTCAATTTTGAAATTTATCCATGGATTCAATGAAATCCAAACACAATCTTGGCAGGTTTTTTGTTTGTTTGTTTGTTTTTGGTAGAATTTGACAGACAATAAATTTATATGAAAAAGAAAATAAGAGTAAAAATAAAGTGTAAAAAATTAGTATTATTGATGAGGCATAGTGTTCTATGACCTAAAAACATACCCCTTACTCTTCTTTCTAGAATTAATACACTAACCTATCAAGTGAATATAGTATTTACACTCAGAAAACATCAATACTATGACCATCGTTAACACAATGACCAGGAGAGATATGCAGAGGAGAGAAACTTATATTAATTAGACAAAGAGAGGCAAAAAACTTTGTTCAAAATATAAATCTAAGAATGTCTTATTCCTAAAAGAAGGATTGCCTGCTAGTAAGGGTTTGGGTGCTGACCTATGAAATCTGAAGAAGTGAGTCCATCACTTTGTCACTGGCTTCACTGTGAGTTCACAACCTCAACCTTTCCCCAGTTCCTTGGCCTGGAATATGGAGGTCACTTTTCTCTTCTTCCATTTTTTTTTTAAAGCATAGTATGAAAAGGAGCCTCTCTCTGGGTTGCTTAAGGAAATTAACATAACTGCTTTGAATGGCCAAGGCCCTCTTGCCTGGAGGAAGGATTTCTGTTTGCTGGCAGCTTTCACATTACTGTCAGATTTGATGAATTGTTAGCTGGTCTGACCAGCATTTCCTTATACCTTATCAATAGCATCCCTTCTACTGTGTTAAATATGATTATTATTTTTTTCTCAGAATTTGGAATTTTTTCAATTTGGTGAATAGTGACAAGGGAGTTTTGTGAGTTTAGGAACATAGGGTTGATCATTCACATGTTTTCTTTTTGGGTTAAGTTATTTAGGAAATGAATCAGTGAGTGCAATAGGGGACTGAGGTAGAAGGTTCCAGGTCAGTTACCTGCCCCTGTCTCCTTTCTGAGGAGGGTTTACAGAAGGTATGAATAAGCACAGGAGTATCTTCACTTTGGCATATGTGATAGCACCATTGATTGTCTTTTAGCATCAAATGTTTTCTGAATAATTCCTCACACATCTATGGGAGGGTGTGTGCCTACTTTTATTTATTTTTATTTTTTTATTTTAAATATTTCTTTATTGATTTCTGAGAGGAAGGGAGAAGGAGAGAGAGAGAGAGAAACATCAATGATGAGAGAGAATCATTGATTGGCTGCCTCCTGGACGCCCCCCACTGGGGATTGATTCTGAGACCCAGGCATGTGCCCTTGGCTGGAATCAAACCTGAGACCCTTCAGTCCTCAGGTTGACACTCTATCCACTGAGCCAAGCTGGCTAGGGTGTGTGCCTCCTCTTAAAGTAAAGTAAAAATTACCCAGCTGGTGTGGCTCAGTGGTTGAGCTTTGACCTATGAACCAGGAGGTCAGGATTTGATTCCCAGTCAGGGCACATACCCGGATTGCAGGTTCAATCCCCAGTAGGGCAGGTATAATCCTCAGTAGGGTAGGTGTAGGAGGCAGCCAATCAATGATTCTCTTGCATCATTAACCTCTCTCTCTCCCTTTCTTCTTCTTTCTTCATCTTTGAAAGCAATAGAAAGTCTGCTTTTTAAAAAATTCAGTAAAGTAAAATCAGCCCTGGCCTTTGTGGCTCAGTTGGCTGAGCATTATCCCATGCACCAAAAGGTAATCAGGTTCAATTCCTAGTCAGGGCACATGCCAGGGCACATGTGAGTTCCAGTCCCCTGTTAGACTACAATCAATAAAAACATATTTTTTTTAAAAAAGTAAAATCACATGATGAAATTGACCTGCCTCATAGAGCTCTTCTCCCTGAAACCACCTTAAGGTAGAAGAAGACTTAATATTTTAAAGTTTATTTCAGAGCTTTATTAAGAAGGAAAACATTGCTGAAACCAGTTTGTCTCAGTGGATAGAGCATCAGCCTGCGGACTGAAAGGTACCAGGTTCGATTCTGGTCAAAGACACATACCTTGGTTGTGGGCACATCCCCAGTGGGGAGTGTGCAGGAGGCAGCTGATCGATGTTTCTCTCTCATCAGTGTTTCTAACTATCTCTCTCCCTTCCTCTCTGTAAAAAATCAATAAAATATATTTTTTTAAAAAAAGAAGGAAAACATTCTTTATGGATATACTAGTGGCCCGGTGCATGACATTCATGCACTAGGTTATTGGGGGGAAGGCCCTCAACCCAGCCTGCATCCTCTCAAAATCCAGGACTCCTTGGGGGGTGTCCGCCTGTCATAGTGGCAAGAGAGGCTCCTGCCCCTACTGCTGCTCTCACCAGCCATGAGCCTGGCTTCTGGCTGAGCAGTGTTCCCTATGTGAGATCACACTGACCACCAGAGAGCAGCTCATGCATTGAGTGTCTGCCTCCCTGATGGTCAGTGCCCATCATAGCAACTGGTTTTTCTGCTGTTTGGTCAATTTGCCTGTTAGCCTTTTATTATATGGGATGACTTGTGGTTAGTTTAGATTCTGACCAATCTTCAATCTTGTTTCTATCTCTAACCATACAAAAAAGCCAGCTCAGGGAGGCCATTATTATTATTTTTAAATTATTTTTATTGGTTTCAGAGTGGAAGAGAGAGAAAGAAACATCAATGATGAGAGAGAATAATTGATTGGCTGACTCCCATATGCCCCACACTGGGGATTGAGCCTGCAACCCAGGCATGTGACCTAATCAGGAATCAAACTGTTGTTCATAGGCCAATGCTTAACCATGGAGACATGCCAGTCAGGCAGGGAGACCATTCTTTGAAAAGCTCCCACCCCTTGTTTTAGAATGACCAAGGCAGGGGACTGCTTAGACATTTTAGACCTCTCAAATATATTTTATCAGGGATCAAGTAATTTGAGAGATGTGGTTCAAACTGTAACAATAGTACTACCATGTCCTATTGTGGAAAACAGGAGTGAGGATTGTGGAATCTCAAGAAAAAAAAAAAAGAGTTGCCTCTTAGATGTGACTTGAAATCCTGGCAGACTTCCTGGCCCAGGCTCCCCTCCAAGCTACTTCAGGAATTCTTGCATTAATGAACCATTTCCTGGCGAAATCCACTGCCCTTTCCTGGGTCTCTGTAAAATGCAACATCCTGTGAGGGGTGTGGTGTGAATTTATACCAAATAAGATATCTGTTCAACAAAAGACAGTCTTGGGTACCCTCAGGTGGGGCGGGACCTGCAGTGATACAAAGTTAATGGGAAGGGAGCAAAACACTCCACAATTTGCATGATTCTGTCTCAAACCTCGTATACCTTTTAAATTCTGATTTGAAATGATCTCATTTCCCCTGTTTTGAGGGGCTCAGATTTCCCTCCTGTTGCTTCTGGCTCGTTTTCTAACAGTATTATTTAACTTGGCGAAGCATTTAGAAAGCCACATTTTGCTCTTGCGGACACTTTACAAAATAAAGCCACAGGATATTGCATCCTGAGGGAGAACGCTGGGGGACAGCTCTGATGGAATCTGTAATGTGCTCAAATCAGTGTTGCGGCCACCTCCCGTGGCATTGTGCGACGTGGAAGATGTACTGTACAATCTGTCTCCATAAGGTCATATTGCCAGGTAACTTGTAATAAGTGTCTCCATTCCTATCAGATCACACAGCAGAGCCGTGACCAGCTAAAAAATATGCAGCACTCTGGGTGCTATTATATCAGACTTCATCGCCTCAGGCACCGGCGGGGAGATAGATGTTTGCAGAGAAATTTTATTAAGTATAAACTCAGGGTGAAGAAAACAATGGAAATTGCTTTTTTTTTTCCTTGGCAAGTCCTTATTAATGTTTAATATTTCCAGTATTAGCATAACAGCTGTACTTTAGTTGGAAAGACAACCAGAGATTTTGTTTAATGAAATGCAGAAATGTCAAACTACCGTACAGGCTTATTTGTTACTCATAAAAATTATGTTAAAATCGTGTGTATGAAAAAATGTTGCAGCAATAAAAATGAGTAATAG
Organism: Lasiurus borealis; assembly: GCA_004026805.1. Classification (NCBI taxonomy): domain Eukaryota; kingdom Metazoa; phylum Chordata; class Mammalia; order Chiroptera; family Vespertilionidae; genus Lasiurus; species Lasiurus borealis. The sequence continues at coordinate 37,910 of PVJN01004556.1, forward strand.
CATCTATGAAGAAAAGGAATCTCTTATTTCAAAGTTTACCTATAAATGTTAGGACATTAGAGCTGTGTGTGTATTGTTGTTTTTTTAAGTTGTTCTTTACCTTGTGGTTTGGAATCTTGAATATTTATAAATGTTCTGTGGTCAGAAAAAGCAGTAACATTTGATTTTTAATCCCTTTGAAAGTAGTCATTGCTATAAAAGAGGAAGAGAAAGAAAGGGAATAAAGGAGAAAGAGGAAGAAAGATGCTATAATTATCCTACTTTTACTGATATTTGCAGTTTTTCAAGACTTTTACACCTTCGTTGTTAGAAGATAAATTGAGGCATATTAAAATTTTTAAGAATTTGTCCTATCTAATATAAGAGTAATATTCAAATTGACCGTACCCCTGCCATACCCACCAGCCACGCCCACCAGCCACGCCTGCCATCCAATCAGAGCAAGTATGCAAATTAACCCAACCAAGATGGCTATGGCCACAGAGAGAGCAGGAGAGAGGCTTGGGTTGCCCTGGCAATGGAGGAAGCCAAGCTTTCCACAAACCCTGTCCAGCCCAGGCCTCCGCTGAGGCAATAAAGTTTCAATGGCAGTGTGAGCAGAAGGCTTGGCTCCACTCCAGGCTAAAAATTTCAATTGTAGAAGATAAGTAAATCCCAGATTCCGGGGCCTCCACTTGGGTCGCCCGGGGGTGTGGCTGGCCTGCAAACCACCACAGGCTCCTTGTCCAGGTCACTTCAAGCCCGAAGGGAAAACCTACCCTGATCTAGGACACCCTTTAGGGCAAACCAGCTGGCCCCCACCCATGTACCAGGCCTCTATCCTATCTAATAAAAGAGTAATATGCAGATTGACCATCACTCCAACACATAAGATGACTGTCCCCATGTGGTCAAAAGATCCTGCCCCCATGTGGACACAAGATGGTCAGCAGGGGAGGGTAGTTGGCAGGGACCAGGTCTGCAAGAGAGGGCAGTTGGAGATGATCAAGCCTGCAGGGGAGGGAAGTTAGAGGTGAACAGGCCAGTAGAGGAGGGAAGTTGGGGGTCACTGGGCCTGCAGGGAAGGGTAGTTGGGACGTTCCCAGGCCTGCAGGGGAGAGAAGTTTGGGGTGATCAGGCCCACAGGGGATGGCATTTGGTGCAAACAGGCTGCCAGGTGGGAGATAGGCATCAATCAGGCTGGCATGGGAGTGGTTAGGGGGGTCAGGCTGGCAGGCAGAAGCGGTTAGGAGCAATCAGGAAGGCTGGCAGGTGAGCAGTTGGGAGCTAGCAGTCCTAGGTTGTGAGAGGGGCAGTCAGACATCCCTCAAGGGGCCCCAGATTGGAGAAGGAGAAGACTGGGCTGAAAGACAATCCCCTGCCCCCATGCATGAATTTCATGCACTGGGCCTCTAATTTGTAATAAAAATCCATTGGAACCAGGCAGCACTAAACCAGAGTGGTTAGGACCTGGGGGTGGAAACAAAGTTAGAACATTGATGGGCTAAAGCTTGAAGCCTAGGGGGCTGTCTGTGATTGGTTTGGTTGCTATTTTTTTGTTTGTTTGTTTTTTGTACTTTGGTTTCATAACCTTGAGGCATTTACAGGCTTAGATTTTGGTTTGCTGATATAGGCTGCCATGGCCTTAGAACCATACCAGTCTAAGAGCCTCCTTGTCTCTTAATTTCACACAGCCACATGGACATATGCCAATGCCAGGACCTGCCTATACTCTGCATATTACCCCAGTCTCAGAACTAGAGGATTTCCTCACTGACTCCCCCCTCACTGACTTCCCCTCCCTCTCTCCTTTTCTCTCTCTCTCTCTCACTACCTTCATTCCCCGAGGCCACTCTAAGCTTTGAAGGGCATATGGAGATGACTTGAATTGATTGAATTATGATCCTCACTGTTTCAATTACTCCCAAGCTTTCTTTTACAAAATAGACAGCCCTCTAGGACCAGAACATCAACTGTCTACTGAACTCCTCAGAGACATTGTAAACCTCAGTTATATACTAGTATTCCTAGAAGCAACCATGCAAGAATGTATGAATCCTAATATAAGATTGCATAATCTAGTCTTCTTTTAGGTAATGATATCATTAATAATATGCAGTAATATACTTGCTAAGATTTTAGTGCCAGAAAGGGTGCCAAGGTTTTTATACACATTCTCTTTCAATGTTCCCTGTTATATTGTTATCAGAGAAATGCACGCATGGTCTTTTTCCATTGTTAGCGGGAGTAGGTTTCTTGAGGTGCCATGGGAATAAGCATTTCTGGAGGCCCACATGGGAGGATATGTGATAGAAAGCTTTATTTTCATGGAGTTACATCTCTGGGTGTGCAAAGTCTCATTTTCCTTAATCCAGTTCTGGAAGATGTGGCACTGGGGATTCAGCAGACCTAAAAGCAAAGCCAGTGTCCACAGTTTCCGTTCCATGGTGTAGCCTGGTCCGGTACTGCATCAGGCTAGTTGCAGTCCATTAGTCCATTGTGTGTGAGGTCCACATGGCCGTGAACTGTGCAGGTTGTTGCAGGAGGATAGAGTCCTGAAAGCCAGGAGCAGAAACCAAGAGGCAAGAGAGAGCAAGCTCCTTTGTTTAAGAGATTAAATATCTTAAATCTTCTCACCCGTGACAAACAAGTATCTTCCCTATTACACTGAGACTTTACTGGGCATGCCTGTAATATTTGGACTTCCTTTTGCTCCTTTCCAGTTATTCATAACTAGGTTAAATGACATTGGCATCGATATCATGTATAAATATTATTTACTAGAGCCCCAGTGCATGAAATTCATGCACAGGTAAGGTCCCTAGGCATGACCGGTGATCAGGGCCAAGGTCTCCCTTCCCCAGCTGCCAGCCGGGGCCTTTCTTCATTCCATGCCACCCCCTCGTGGTCAGCACATGTCATAGAAGCATGGAACTCATGGTCTGGTCTCCTGGTTGAACTTCCCAGGGGACAATTTGCATATTAGGCTTATATATATATAAATATGAGGAAATTAAACTAAAAATAAAGAGAAGACTAGAACTAAAGTTTCTCTGATTCTTAACACTGTAACTCTACCTCAAAAAGAGAATAAGTCCTCACATTTTTCTCCATCATCAGCCAGAAAAATTCATACACTGAAACTTCTGAGATACCTTAGTGCCATTTATGATTTTTACTTCTGAAAATGGCATTTCTAAGTCACTCCTTATGACGTCTTGACAAAGGAAGTGGTATGAGCCATCTTTTAGGGAAGATGAGGATGTGGGACTACAGCTATATTGGGGGTGAAAGAGGGACCAGGATATTTGTGGGAAATAGGATAAAGGAATGTGTTTCTGTTGGAGGCAGAAGGAAGCAGATTTGGGCAGATCAGGATAAATGGAAGCAAGAAGCATGCCTGTTTTTCAAGACATTTTTCTTGCATCTTTCAATGACAGAATAATTTTGATTCTTTCTGAAATGAGTATAAAGAGAAGTGTGCATGTCCCATTCATTTTTGTAATTATAGTAAAAACGCATGAAGCATCAGAAAGAATAATAAAGAAAAGTCTATTTTCTATGAAGCTTTTGATCAATTTAAAATGTACAATTTTAAACTGTTATTTCTACCTAATTAAGTAAATGCAGTAATTAGCCAATGTTTGAAAATACTTTGAAGAGAAAGACAATTTACTAATGTCTGGCACGATTATTTCTATTCTATTTTCCCTTTTTTTGGCAACCAGAAATTCCAGAGTTAATTCATATCATCTGTTACAAGTTGTACCTTTAAGAATAATAAATTTAAGAGGAAACAAAGGATATTAATTTGAAGCATCTTCATTATTCTTCACTTTTTAATTAGCTCATGTACATTTACAATCCCTTTTGATGATTTGTGACTAATGTAGGGACAACAGCCAGGAAATGATGTTACTTCAGAAAAGTAAAAATGAAGTTAAAAGATTAAGTTTTTCAGTTTAAAGGATTGGATGATGATTTATGATTTACTGAAAACCTTTACTGTAGATCACATCTGAAGTCCTTTTTTTTTTTTTTTTTTTTTGGTCTTCTTAATTTCAGATCTTAGGTGACATAGAAGGTCACAGTTTAGTAGTCATTCATTGAGAGGAATCTAGGGGGGAAATGTCATTTGAGAAAAAGGTGCTATTTTAGCTATTTAGTCTGGAAAAATGTGAGACTGATAAAGAGATACCTGATAGACATGATCCCACTTTGGAAAGATTAGGTTAGCAAGGATCACATGTGTGATTCTGAAAACTAAATGCGGAAGTTACTGACGAGTTTTCTAACAATTCTAGCTCTCTGACCATAGCACCGGTGCTTGAAGTAGAAAGTTCCTCTTCAGTGGAGTGTTCAGACACAGGCTGGGACACCATCTGGCAGGGTGTGCTCCACGACCAGGACCGGTGTGTGCATGGGGGAGGGTTGACAGTTTTCGATTTTAATGCCAGTTTTCTGATTTTAAATTGGTCATGGGATTCCATCAGGGAGTGGTATGGTGAGGGCTGGATACAAGGGACTCTTGACAGTTTCTTTTTACCTCTAAGATTTGTATGCTTCCCACAGGTACAGGCAAAGAGGATAAAACCAAAATATTCTAGAAGGAAATTCCATGTTAGGAAAATCATTTAATTGAAAAAGAATAAACAAGTACAGCATATTAATTTTTGGAGGTGTATAACACCTTTCAGAAATAAGCAAAACAGGCTAAAGTTGTTTTTGGATTCTCCTGAACTGAGTTTCTCCCTCTTTTCTTCAGATTTACCTGTTGTCATATCTTTAGATGCCCTGCCTAAAGTTTTCTTACCTTCCCTCTCTGTCTGCACAAGAATCAGATGATCCCAAATTCCAACTTCCTAACTTGTGTTCAGCAGAATTCCAAAGATATAACCCAATGTTATATCCGTTAGTTATTAAATTAAATCAAACCCTAAACCTAGGCATTGCTGTGAAGACACTTTGCAAATGGAGTTAAATTGTGAATCAGGTGACTGTACGATATAGAGATTGTACTCAGTTATGTGGGTGAAATTACACAAGTCTCCCCAGAGAGCATGCAGAGGAAGTCATAGAGATTTGCCAGGAAGTCATAGAGATTTGCCAGGGGGGAAATCAGTGAGATTCAAAACATGAGAGGCTGGTTGCAGCTGACTTGAAAATGAAGGAAGAGGCACACAAGTCAAGGAAAGTGGGCAGCCTTGAGAATAGAGAGCAACCCCTAGTTGACAGCTAGAAAGGAAAGAGGCCTTCAGACCTACATACAGTTGCATGGAATTCTGCCTACAGCCTAAAATGTGAGTACTTGGAAGAAGATTCTATAATAGAGCTTTCAGAAAGGAATATAGTCCTATAGACACCTTGATTTTAGCTTGTGAAACTCAGAGCAGTAAAACAACTGAACTTGTCTTATGGATCATAAGATAATAAGTATGTATTGTTTTAAGTAGCCAAATTATGATAATTTGTAGCAGCAGGCATATAAAATGAATGCAGTAGTAAGCGGGGTATTAAAGTTCCTACTATTAATGTATGACTGTCTATTTCTTCCTTTAGGTTTATTAATATTTGATTTATATATTTAGGTGCTCCTATGTTGAATGTATAAATGTTTACAATTGTTGTTTTATCCTCTTCTTAGATTGACACCTTTATCATTTGGCCTTCTTTATCTCTCATTACAGTCTTTGTTTTAAAGTCTGATATAAGTATAGTTACCACATATTTCTATTTATATAAAATATTTCCCATCCTTTCAATTTCAGTCTGTGTCCTTACATCTAAAATGAATCTCTTGTAGGCAGCATATATAGGATGTCCCAAAAAGTGTATACACACATTTTGAATAATTATAAAAAAGCGTTTATTAAAACACATTTCATTTTCAAACTGAGCTATGAGCTGTTAAAGTGTACATACATTTTTTGGGGATGGGTCTTATTTTTAATCCATTCAGTCATTCTATGCCTTTTGATTAGAGAATTCAGTCTATTTATATTTAAAGTAATTTTACCAATCCATGAACATGGTATGTTCTTCCATCTGTTTTTATCTTCCTCTATCTCTTTTTTCAGTGTTGTGTAATTTTCCACATATAGGTCTTTTACCTCCTTAATTAAGTTTATTTCTAGGTATCTTAATTTTTTTGGTGCGATGGTAAATGCGATTGCTCCTTTAGTCTCTCTTTCTATAAGTTCATTATTGGTGTCTAGAAATGCCATAGATTTCTTGGCACTAATTTTGTATCCTGCTATATTGCCAATTTCATTTAGTAAGTCTAATAATTTTTTGATGGACTCTTTAGGGTTTTCTATGTACAGTATCATGTCATCTGCAAATAAGGATAGTTTTACTTCTTCTTTTCCAATCTGGATGCTTTTTATTTCTAATTCTTGTCTGATCGCAATGGCTAGTACTTCCAGCACTATGTTGAATAGGAGTGGTGAGAGTGGGCATCCCTGTCTTGTTCCTGTTCTTAGGGGAAATGGTTTTAGTTTTTGTCCATTGAGTATTTATTGTCATATATATATATATATATATATATATATATATATGACAATAAATATATACACTCACTATCATTTTGCTAATTGCTTTATGCCTGCTTTGTATGGAGTGAAATCTTTTGAAAACTTAAATTCTATAAGCTTTTTTTTTCTTAAAAAAAAGCATATATTATCTGGAGAACTAACATAAAATGAACTTGCACCTCCAATCCATAAAAATGAAAACCACCCTGGTTTTCTAACATGTATCTTTTCAGTCTGTTTAAAATGAACTGAAAGGAGAGATGCGGTCACAAAAGTCCTATTTCATTAGTGGTTATGTGAAGGGGGATGAGGTGTTTCTGCTAACCTCTGGTCAGCTGGAGTATTTTCTATGATGGTAAAACTTTACTCACTATAGGTCAGAAGCACTTCACTATGTTACAACTTCATATGACATGTTAATAGAATTTGAGGGTTTCAACATTTTTTTTTGCTCAAAATTGATAAATATTTTTACAAACAATAAATATTTTTGGAGTTCTATGTTCTGCATTACGTATTGGAGAAGGACACTTATAAGTCTGGGTCAAATTTATATTCTCCAGGATTTTTAGTATACTGGGGTAGATGGTTTTCTATTTCATGCAATATGAAAAGTTATTTTATTAAAATGTCTATGCCTTCTTTGTATGAAGTGAAACCTTTTGAAAACTTAAATTCTACAAAATTGTATAATTTCAAAGAAAACAGGGCAGAGTATAGTATAAAGTCTTTTTATCTCAAGGTGGTAATACTCCAGCTGGTAAATGGAAGTTTCCCTCCATACTTGGAGAAAATAAATAGTGGGTTCAGACGTTTGATTGTTTATAAGGTCTTTGGTTGTTTAAAAGGCCTTATCCTTGCTTTTGAAAAGACAGTCACAATCCAAGGAAGCATTATGGGTTACAAGGTACACAGATAACTTAAGCCCTGAAAGAACATTGATGGAATACGTTAAAGTGAGCAAAAATAAGCTTTCTTGAGGAGCTTATGATTTGGAAGGCATTGGGCAGTCAATAAAGAAGCTAAGTCATTTCAGTGGGATCACAGAATAGAATGGATGTCAGGATGTGAAGGTGGGTTGAGAAGACATTTGGAGGCGACCCTGGTCAGAGTATTTTTTGCTAGTTTGTGGAGCTCCTCTATGACCTAAAGAAGGGGGTTGACATTTTTCTGTGTGCTGGAGGCTATGACCTGTGTGATGTCACAGTCCATCTATGTTAAGCTCCTCTGCTTTTCCTGCCTACCCCTGTTCCATACCTCTCCCCACTGCTAATACAGAATATTTTAACACAGTTGAAATCTGATTAAAATGAACTAGGACATCTTGAAAGAAGAGATGCTATCACAAAAGGCCTGTCACAGTTACATCAGGGGTTATGTGAAGGGGAAGGAGGTCAGCAGGACTGTTTTTGATGTTAGTAAAAACTATATTTAAACTTTGACTGACTGTAGGTTCGGTTGCACTTCACTTCCGCTATAACTTCTGTGTCCTTTCCATCTGAACTGCCTGCAAACCACCCAACCATAGCGCTCATATCTGTGAAAGATGGTGACAACAGCAAAGTGATTCCTGCCTCACCCCACAGGCAACTTGACCCTAAGCTGGGAGCAAGGGTTTCTTCTGTCCACAGAATGGGCATGGTCTGAAGGGCAGATTAGTCATAAACATTGAACATTTATTTATGTCATAGGAGCCAAGATGATCTCTTGCAGCTTCTTATTCTACCTGAGGTGCCATGGTTGGTATGAAACAATATGAGATTAAGCTCTTGTCAGGCAAACTAATGAATTTTGAATTGATTTCTGTCCTCCACAATGCTAGTGACATTTTTGACAGCTATGATTTATAGGACCTTCATTGGGTCTATTCATGAGAGGAGCTGCTTATTTTGGTTGCTGGGCATGGTTTCTAATGTCCCCAGTGGGAAATGCTGAGGGCCTGTGGGATGGTTATCTTGAAAGTACTCTCTGGCTGTCTGGGGCAGGTCTCTTATAAGTTTGTAATCAAGACCTCAGGAACTAATGAGGGCAGGTTGGTTTGGAAATTGTTTTGGTGACATTTGACCCATGGAAGGCTCCTGGAAAATATGTAAGTCTGCTGTTCAACTCTAGTTGGTGAAGTTGAAAATTCTTCTTTGTGTGCTATTCTTTTGCTTTTCTCTTTCTTTTTCTCTAGTCTCTGAAGAGTAGGGAAAAAATTTTAGTACCCCCAAATGGTAGTGAAAAAAACACAGTGTAACTCAAAGATTAAAACTGGGGTTCTTTTTTCTCTTTAAGAATTTTATAGCTTGAGGGGGGGGGGGGAAACAAGATGGCGGCATAGGTGAACACCTAAACTGCTGCCTCACACAACAATTTCAAAACTACAACTAAAAGACAGAATGGACATCATCCAGAATCATAGGAAAGCTGGCTTAGTAGAAATCCTACAACTAGAAGGAAAGAGAGGGGCTCACGGAGACTCAGAGGAGCTGCAAAAAGCTGAGGTATGAAGACACATGCATGAAGAGGATGGATGGCAGAATGCCTGACTGAATTCCTCTTGCAGGAGAGAGATGGAAACTCCCTACTGCACTGAACCCTATTTCTGACTACACTGAACCCCAGTTCTGGGCAGACACATACGGAGGGACTCTTGACTATCAAAAAAAGTGAGAAGTGCACAGAAACTCAGGGGAGCCACAAAAGGCAGAGGTCTGGAGTAACGCATACCAGTGCACACAGAGAGGACTGACTCCTGATTGTGCCGCTGGCTTTTTCTAGCAGGAGGTAGAGGGAACTTCCCAACTGTGCTAAACTCCACTTCCAACTGTACTGAACCCAACTTCTGGTGAGACCCTGGGGACCCAGACTCATATGGGTCCCCAGAGTACACAGAAACTCAGGGGAGCCACAAAAGGCAGAGGTCTGGAGGCACGTGAGCATGAGTGCACACAAAGAGGGCTGCAGTGATTACTGAGGGACACTGCGACCCAGGGGCCTCATAGGGCAGAGCTGATGAGAAGCCAAGGCTGTCTGCTCAGCCTTGAGACTCTGCCCCATACAAGCTACATACAAGACTTTTGTAAGTTTGCAAGTCTTGTATCATAAGGCTGACACCAGCACAGAAATTCACCTGGCATAGACACAGCTGATCCTAACAACCAACTGGCTTAGAGGTCAATTCCCCCCAGTGATACCAACAACAATCAAGACTTAACTACAACAAGGCTGTACACACAGTACACAAAGGGATGCACCAAGAGAGCCCACCTCAGGTAACTGGGGAGGTGGAGCTACTGGGCCATATAGGACACTTAGCACACAAAGCTACTCTACCAACTCAGGGAAGCAGCGAAAATGTGGAGACAAAGAAACAGATCACAAACAAAAGAAATGGAGGAAAACAAATGACTGGATATAGAGTTCAAAACCACAGTTATGAGGTTTTTCAAGAATTTCCTAGAAAAGATGGATACATTTAGTGATACCCAAGAGGAGATGAAAAAGGACCAATTAGAAATTAAACATACACTGACTGAAATACAAATATTATACAGAGACCTAAGAGCAGACTAGAGGAAGACAAGAATCAAGTCAAAGATTTGAAATACAATGAAGCAGAAAACACTCAACTAGAAAAGAAAAAAGAATCCAAAAATGTCAAAATAGTGTAAGGAGCTTCTGGGACAACTTCAAGCATACCAACATCAGAGTTATGGGGGTGCCAGAAGAAGAGAGAGAGTAAGATACTGAAAACCTATTTGAAGAAATAATGACTGAAAACTTCCCCCACCTGGTGAAAGAAATAGACTTATAAGTCCAGGAAGTGCACAGAACCCCAAACAAAAGTAACCCAAAGAGGACCACACCAAGACACATCATAATTAAAATAGCGAGGGCAAAAGACAAAGAGAGAACATTAAAAGCAGCAAGAGAAAAACAGTTAGTTACCTACCAGGCAGCACCCATATGATTGTCAGTTGATTTCTCAACAGAAACTAAGAAGGCCAGATGGGAGTGGCAAAAATATTCAAAGTGATAAATAGCAAGAACCTAAAACCAAGAGTGCTCTACCCAGCAAAGCTATCATTCAGAATTGAAGGGCAGATAAAGAGCTTCACAGATAAGCAAAAGCTAAAGGAAATCATCACTACCAAACTAATATTATATGAAATGCTGAAAGGTACTCTTTAAGAAGAGAAAGAAAAAGAAAAAGGTAAAGATAAAAATTATGAACAACAAATAAGTATCTATAAACAAGTGAATCTAAAAATCAAGTGAGTAAAAAATCTGCTGAACAGAATAATCTGGTGAATATAATAGAATCAGGGGCATAGAAAGGGAATGGACTGACAATGCTCAGGGGGAAAGGGGTGAGGGAGTTGAGGAGAGAGACTGGACAAAAATTGCACACCTATGGATAAAGACAGTGAGTGGGGGAGGTAAAGACAGAGGGTGGAGTGGGAGCTGGGTGGAGGGGAGCTATGAGGGAAAAGAACAATTTTAATAATCAGAACAATAAGGATTTGTTAAAATTTTTTTAAAAAGAATTTTATAGCTCATGCAGGACATTTTTCTAACAGGAAGGACTTGAAAGTTTTCAAATGAGTGGATCAATGGTAGATTTCCCAGATTTACCTTTAAGACCAAAATACTTAATCCCTCAATTCCTTAAGTGTGATGGCTCTTGATAACTCACAGATGGTTTTTTTTTTTTCCTGGAATTACGCTCTTCTAAAGTTATATCCCTGGGTCACTTTACACTCAATGCCTGGTCAAGATTGGGGTTGAAGGGCTTCCTTCTCAGAGCATCTCTATTGGGCCATCCCTAGTCCAGAACTTTCCAGCAGGTCAGCCAAAGCTTTTGTTGCTGGTGCATTATGGTTCAACCATTCCCTTTGCCCCATCCAATTTCCCTCACAGGAGTCCATTCTGAGACCATTCCTCAATCTATTTCCTGAATGCCAATCTCAACTTGGAGTCTGTTTCCCAGGAAACTCAGTCTACAACCAGGAGGTGATACTTGGGAGAGGGGAGCTTATGGAAGAAGCATATCAAGGGTTGGCTAAAAATGAGATTTTTGAGATGAAAAATGTCAAGGATATCATGGAAATTACACACTTGGGGATCTGGGAGCATGATATTGCCTTAGGCTGAAGTGAGTCCTCTCTTCACCACTTGAGGTGCACAGCTCAAGCAGACTGCGTGAGAAACTAGCTGTATACCATCTCTTCCAACAATACTAGTAAAATATCACAGAGCACCTGGCTGCTGGGATTTAAGAGGTAAATTCAACCTATAATACAAATCAGAGAAGAGAAAAAGGTCATTGTTGGAAAAGTGATAAGCAAAATTAAATGGAATACATATTACTAATATTATACTTCCAATCTTTTGATAATATTTCTGAAGAGTAGAGATGGATATAAAAGTAGGATATGTCATCAGAGTGGGACATCTATCAGAGCACACATGACAAGAACAAAATATGATATTCTCTGGAGTCAACAAAATCTCAGCAATTAAGTCAGCTGGATGAACGTGGCTTATATGTATTTGGGCAGTAATCACTGGGGAGCACAGGCAAGAATAACTCGCATGATCCAGGAGCCAGCCTTTTGATTCATGTCTAGAAGGACATTCTTTACGTCTTGGTGTGTGTTAAAAGTGCTATAATTCATATGATGACTCTTTCCCCAAAGTAATTCCTATGAACTTCACATTATTGCTTTTTTCTCTAGATCAGTGGTTTTCAACCTTCCTAATGCTGCAACCCTTTAATACAGTTCTTTATGTTGTGGTGATCCCCAACCATAAAATTATTTTTGTCATTACTTCATAACTGTAATTTGCTACTATTATGAATCTTAATGTAAATATCTGTGTTTTCTGATGGTCTTAGGAGACCCTCCTAGCTGTTCGCGATGCACAGGTTGAGAACCGCTGCTCTAGATAATGGTAGGTCTTGATTTTATTTCTTTTGTCTGAATGAACGCAGCAAAATCTAGGTATCTTACTTTCATTTCTCTTTTTTAAAAATATATTTTTTATTGAATTTAGAGAGGAAGGGAGAAGGAGAGAGAGACAGAAACATCAATGATGTGAGAAAATCACTGATTGGCTGCCTGTTGCATGCACCCCACTGGGGATCAAGCCCACAGCCCTTGACCAGAACCAAACCTAGGACCCTTCAGTCTGATGCTCAATCCATTGAGACAAACCAGCTAGGGCTCATTTATCTTTCTTACTATAATACTAAAAATATTTTAAAATCCCAAGATGTGATCTGAAAATTCAGGAGGCAGAATCTCAGGACTACAGAACAATAATCCACTGAAATGTCATCTCCCAAAATGAGCAGCCACCAAAAACAGCGTCTGAGATTTATTTAGCATCGGAGAGTGATTTTACTTGATAATGAACTTCTGGGCTTTCATTTCTAAATGGCTTGGGAGTATGTATGTCTATCCAGGAGAAGCCTCCCACATAGGCCAACTAGAACGGCCTCTGGGGGTTGAGTTCAGGGATTCTGAAGAGGTTCCTTGTCCCCAAGTTCTTTTGTTAAAGGTTGCACTTTAAAATGTTAGAACCTCACTGACAATAGCTTATGTATGTTAATGGGGTAACATATTTTACTTTTATCCAGAGAAGCTTTTCGGTCTGAGGAGGCAAGAAAGAGAATGTGGATAAGTAATACCTAAAAGGACAGAGAGGATTTGAATGAACAATGATGTGCGTTGAGGTGAGTAAGGGCATAATAAGGAAGAGGAAAAAAGGCTTCAAAAACCAATGTTAGCTCACAACCTTATCTAATATGCCAACTAATATGCCAGCCAGAGCCCTGAATTTCTATCAAGTGGGTCTGTTTGAAGAGCGTTTTAACTGTTCCTTCCTCTGCCCTTGATGCCCTGCAGAGACTTCCATGCTCCAGACATCTGATGTTCCCGAGCACCATATTACTGTTTTCAACTATTTTTTCCTTAAATCTTCCTCTAGGTTAGTCAGGTTAAATTCATACCAGTGAACCCTGATAAAGAGCAGTCTTTCTTCTTTAGCCACGTGCCTAAGTGAACTTGCTAGTCGAGTCCTATGTAGAGTCAGAGTTGATTGGTGCCACAAATGCCCTCGTCTCCTAACTCGCTCCCCATAAGCTATTGTAATAGAGACTTCTGTTATGTCTAAATGGGGTGTGTAAGCTGTGACTGGATCTGGCATGTGTTGCAGATTATGTTATCACGAGGAATGACAGTGCACCAGAATCTACCAGTGATTTGCTTTGTAATAGAGAAGAGTTAAAATTATATATTGAGACACATATATTACTTTACCAAAAAGTAGTGGCTTAAGTCCCTGGAGTTGTGCAAATGCCTTGGTCCAGTCATGGGGGTGAATATGCTTAGTAAAACAAATGTAGAGAAGATATGAAAACCATGGGATGAAAATCCTGTGCCGTTGAAATGCCAGGATGTCTCTTGGGAAGAGTCCTGCTGGATGCCATGTCATCAACCTCCTTTAGCTGCGGGGACAAAGCTCAGACACCTCTCCTGGTTTGTCTCTCAGGGCCCACTATGTGCTTCCAAAGAACACTCTGGCCGCCGAAACCGGTGTGGCTCCGTGGATAGAGTGTCGGCCTGCGCACTGAAAGGTCCCAGGTTCGATGCCAATCAAGGGCATGTATCTTGGTTGCAGGCACTTCCCCAGGAGGGGGCGTGCAGGAGGCAGCTGATGGATGTTTCTCTCTCATCGATGTTTCTAACTCTCTCTCCCTTTCCCTTCCTCTCTGTAAAAATCAATAATATACATATAAAAGAACACTCTGGCCAGTGATTTTCCATAGAGGAATTTAGGAACAACAAGGAGAGAGCTTTCATGAGCGACTTGGTGAAGGCCTTTTAAGCTGTAATGTGCATACGAGTCACCTGGTGGTACGGACCCATGAGTCATGAAACCTGGTTTAAGTTGCAGCTCTGCCACTTACTAGCTGGGTGACCAAAAGCCAAGCACTCAGGCTGAGCTGCCCAGAGAAGGGTGGCAGTGCCAGCCCAGCCTTTATCCTGGGAGCAGGAAGCACACAGTGGGGAGTTAGGGATAGAACTTAATGTGGTCTTAATGTGACGTGGTCTTAAGAATGTTTTGAGACCAGGTATCCTTAGGACAGGCTTACATGGGACACAGAGTCCTGAGAAAGAGGGTGGGGAGTGGTGGGCAATTTGAGATTGCTTCTGTGTCTTCCTGAACCCCTGAATCTCTGTGTAAGAGGGTGCTTTCGCTGGCCCATCTGTGTCCTGTTGGAGGAGTGATCAATGAATGCGGTCAGGTTTCCAGCACCCTTCAGGGAGGGTGGCAGGAAGACAAATGCTGCTTCTTTGCTCCGGCTCAGCAGCTCCTTTGCATAACACGCAGGAGGAGGAATGCAAAGGAAGGGAAATGCTAAGCGGGGAAGAATATGCTGAAATAGGCCGAGGGAGAAAATGGGATAGAGCATTTTCCTATTTTCTTCGGAAAATACTGTTAAAATTAGACCTGCCAGAGACCACAAGATCAATATGATACACATTTTTTTTTTTTGCTCATCTACTAAGGATGTGTGCCACGCAGTGGGCAAGCTGTGGTTGTGTCAGTTTGGGAGAGAGGGTACTTGTCTTTAGCCAGGCCAGGTCCTTGGTAAAATAAACATGTAAGTAAACTGTTTCCATCAGTGCCACATTCTATGATTCCTCTTCCCCTCATACCGTTTCATTCACAGGTGCCTATTTCTCTCTGTTTAAATTATTCACTAAAACATTAATGCCAAGTTACCTTTCCTAGTAGTGGTTGTGTTTATCTTATGGGGTAAAATTGTAAAGCAATTCAGTTTTGCTATGATAGTCACTAATATTCTGAGGTGAGTAGTACCTATCCCCAAGTACTGGGGGAAGACTATCAGGTGCTGTGTTGATGAGTCTTTCCTTCAGGGCACTATCACATCACCACTGTTTCCTTCAACATAATAGGGTGCTTTTGACTCCATGCAATGGAAAAGCCATACCTGCCTCCTTCATGCATCACAAAGGGGGAAGATCATGTAAAAGTCTTGGACTTTATATACAAAAGGCAGTTCTGTTGTATCAGGTCAGAATCTTCCCATTGGTTTCCCTTTGATCTGCCTGCATGGAAGACAGCCTCCAGAAAGCCTGACAGCTGGGCAGGTGGGAAAGGGTCCCACAGGACTCAGCGTCTGTATTTCCAACTAGAAGAGCTTATAGTAAACTTCAGTAGAACACTACATACCACCAATAACATTTCCTGCAAACTATTGGTCAGGTATAATACATGTAATGTCATGGTTCCCTGCTGAGTTTGCTGTTAGCCTTTGTCCCATTTCCCTAAACATGAATGGAGGTGACATCACACCGAGTCTAAAGATTTAGAACTAAAGTTCGAATCTTCTTGCTAAAACTCAAATGTTCCTCAGAAAACTGAGGGAGAGAGGACAGGAATTTGAATATGAATTAGGGACTGAGGATTAGAGATTGAGAACACACGGTGCAGAGTGCTAACTTCCAGGTTCCTAGATGAGTGAGCAGAAATGAAGTCATCAGCTGGAACAACATAGAGGTTTACAGTAGAGCAGAATATGCCTGGATGGACCCTTTAATGCTCAAAGGATAGTTACCAGTAATGGAATAACTCAGCTGGAAGAACCTTAAGAGATACATGGGTTTCTCTGGAGGGCTTTCTCCTTCCCCCTACAGAAGGAGAAACAGAAGGATGGTCCCTGCTGGAAGATGCATCTCTTGACTTCATTTCTTATAGGCTGGAGCATTACTCACCGGGGCACTTAGATCAAGTCGTAATGACTCTTTTCATTTAGAGGAGCCGTGTACTACGTTGCTGTCCCAGATGGAAGTCAAGCTTCTGTCACACTTTGGCTTTGAAAAAAACATTTTCTTCCCCAAGACATTTCTTATAAATATAGAGCTATGAGTCATCTCGCTTTGGAACTGGAGGAGAAAATCCACTTCTGCTATAATTAAGCAATAATTATTATTCTTCCCTCGGAGGGAGGACTTGGGGAGATAAACAACTCCCAGATAAATAAGACTTAGAGGCCGTTGGGCCAAGTCTTCTATTGATTCACAGCATATTTATCTCTCTCTTCCTTTCAAAATAAAAATAATGATAGTAATTATTTTTTTAAAAAATGATTCCCTTTTTAAATCATTTAAAATTGCTGTTTTCCACCCTCCTCGCACAGTAATTGTTTTTATGACCCTGTTGTAACTTGTGGGGAGGAGGGAGATGAGAGAACCCACTCACATCCTGGGCGGCGTCTCTAAAACACAAAGCAAATTGCCAGTAGCTCCCCTAGCAAACTGGCTTCGGTTCTCATTATGCATTGTAAGTGGTGAAAGTCCAAGAATACTGAATCTGCTGAGTATGTTAAGTGCAGTAGAAAAGAGGAAGAGTATTTTGGGAATAGATATTTTAGGTAAATAGCTTGAAAGGCAACTGGAGGAGCTGACCTTGAATTTGGTGTGTGGAAGGGTCAAGGGGGCCAGACTGAACTATGAAAACCTGCTTTTTCTGTTTCTTACCTGCTTGTAAATTTGGGTGGCAAGTCACTTAATTTCTTGTTATTTTGTTAGTCTTTCAACAAATGATTTGCCTGAATCATTATAGTAGTGTTAATCTACATGATGTATACTCCAAGTAAAAAATTGCTGTAAAATGTGTAGATTTGGGATCAGGTGACCTTGGGATTAGATGAGCTGTACAAAATAAATGTTGACCTCAAATGTTTTCACACTTTCCAAATTTCTTAAATGGGGAAACAAAGTCAAACAATCCTGAACTGCCTTCCTAAGCAGAGTTTGTAATTGGCATTCGCTTGAATATAAAAAGGGAGAAGGGAATCATCAAAATTGTAAACAGCTCTTGAGGTGTACATGTTATATGCTCTGTGAGCTCTTTCTCCAGGTGGGGGTAGACATGAGCTGCATTGAAATTGGGTCCAAATGGAGTAAACTTTCCGGTCCTCCATCAGAATGGAAGGTTGTAGGTTGTGAAGGTTAAGCAAGTAACCTGGAGGGTCAGTCAGGCCACAGCTTACTCATTCCCTAAGCATGACATTAGAATATCTATCTAATATGCTAAGGGAATGGAATGAAATAGTCCGGGAAAAGTGCTTAGCATATTGTCTGGCATGTAAAATGTATTTGATAAATGGCTTATGGAGATAGCTATATGAATTTCAGAGGGAATATATTGCTGACTTCATTGGATCATTTCAGAAGCATTGCTAACCTACTGATTCAAATTTCCCTTTTCAACATTTCCTAGTATTTTTCCCTAGTCTCTTCTTAATAAAAACTTTCCTCAGAGAATTAGGTGTCATTCTACCTATGGAGGTGAGGTACGGAGACTTTTCTGCTTACTGTTGCATACCCAGCCCTTTAAAATGTACTTAGCATGTGGTCATGTTCAGTAACATGTGCTTAGTAACTTTAAGGAAGCTGTGTTCCAGGTGGTACAGTCCCTCGGTGGTGCCAGAGTTATAGAAGTACCTACTCTCAAAGTAATTGCAAAATAATTCAATGTCTTTACATATAGTCCTCCAACACTTGGAAAAGGATGCGATAACACTTCTTAAAAATGCTCATTTAGCCTGGTGGGCATGGCTCAGTGGTTGAGCGTTGACCTATGAATAAAGAGATCACAGTTGGATTTTTGGTCAAGGTATATGCCTGAGTGGTGGGCTTGATGCCCTGTGTGGAGCATACAGAAGGCAGCCAATCAATGATTCTCTCTCATCATTGATATTTCTATCTCTCTCCTCCTCCCATTCTCTCTGAAATCAATAAAAATATATTTTAAATGCTTATTTTCCCCTCAATATTAGCTTCCCAGAAAAAAATAAGCAAGTTCTGTACTTTTCTCAGATTTCTCAAACTGAATTGCCTTCATTTCTACTCTAGTGTATCTTTTTCATCTACTTTTTTCTTTCCTATTATTATTATTATTATTATTATTTACTATACATGCCCAGAAGAACCCTTTATAAAAGATGTGAAGGGTGATAAAACCTCCAAGTGCAAAGCCAAAACCTTCAATTGTCAGTGAGAAGGAAGCTGGGAACATCTATCCGATAACTTTCTGCTGTTGG
Organism: Lasiurus borealis; assembly: GCA_004026805.1. Taxonomy (NCBI): domain Eukaryota; kingdom Metazoa; phylum Chordata; class Mammalia; order Chiroptera; family Vespertilionidae; genus Lasiurus; species Lasiurus borealis. The sequence continues at coordinate 56,549 of PVJN01004556.1, forward strand.
TTTGTTAACAGAATAATTGATTGAATATAAAAGCCTTTAACAAACTCTTCTGGTTTTATACTCCAACAGCAACTGCCATCTGTGAAAATCACTTGAATATTAGTCATTCACTGTTTCACATAGATCTATTTTCTGCCTCTGTGTGCTACTTAGATATTTTATTTTTACCTAACATTTGTTTTATGTCTTTTATGCCCAGTTAGTTATTAGGCTATTTAAGAGAATTTCATGTCCCATACCTAGAATACTATTTTATACATAGTACTTAAAAACATTTGTGGAGCCAAGAACGGTTTGGCTCAGTGGATAGAGTGTTGGCCTGTGGACTGAAAGGTCCCAGGTTCAATTCCGGTCGGGGGCATGTACCTTGCTTGAGGGCACATCTCCAGTGTGGGGAGTGCAGGAGGTGGCTGATCGATGTCTCTCTCTCATCGATGTTTCTGACTTTCTATCCCTCTCCCTTCCTCTCTGTAAAAAATCAATAAAATATATTATAAAAAGAAAAACATTGTGGAGGTAATTCGAAGGCCCTACCTAGCAAAAAATGTTATCTAAGAGGTATGATATTCTGAGCCATTTTTAGCCACTAGACTGAAAGTATTTCATCATATTAATTCAAGATAATTTGGAAGGAATGAGTGAGGCTCACGGCATGAGAGAATAAGGAATTGTGGGACATCGGTGAAGGAAGATTAGTTGGAGGTGTGAATTGAAGTTGAGCAGCAAGAGGGCCCTGGATGAGAACTTGCTGGAAGGAAGATAAAGAAAAAGAGAGGAGCTATCAGAGTAACATAAACTGTGTTAGATGATGCTATTCCAAAGGATTCTCTCCATCTTCCCTGGTGAGCAAATTTTAATTTCCCACTCAATTGCCTCTTTCATATGATTTACTTTGGCCAGTGACTTGTGGATGTAAATGATATGTTTTACATCTAAGCAAAACTTCTGTTTGCCTGATACTCTAGGTTGTTTTTTTTTTTAATATGTTTTTATTGATTTCAGAGAAGAAGGGAAAGGAAGAGAGATAGAAACATCAATAATGAGAGAGAATCCTTAATCGGCTGCTTGCTGCACCCTTCCCCCCAACACTGGAGATTGAGCCTGCAACTGGGGCATGTGCCCTGACCCGAAATCAAACTGTGACCTCCTGGTTCATAGGCGACCACTGAGCCACACTGGCTGGGCAAGGTTATTTTATTTATTTATTTTGTTTCATTGAGAATATTACAGATAGTCCCCAAATCCCTCCCACCCACCAGCTCCCATGCCACCTCAGGCATTCTTTGAGGGTAAATGCTACATGATCCACCTCTGGGGACATCCTGATTGTTGGTCAGTTTCCATCCAGTGCTTTCTGTCAGGACTCTTGGAATATTTTAAAAACTTGTACCCAGTTGTGTTTTTTTTTTTCACGTGTGTGTTTTTATATTGCTTACATATTATTGGGAATTGACTACTTTTAAAGTTAAAATATCTTTATTTTTAGCACTTTTTTCCTTTGTCAAATCCTTTCCTAAATGTGTACAATAATTGCAGGAAAGTTCTGCGGTGATTATTAAAATAGAATCCGCACTACTTTCCTGAAGTCAAGTAAATAGGAAGCACAGCCCAAGCCAGGGATAAAAAGGGTGCAACTTTAGAAAGCTGTTGATGGCTACTTATAAAGACTTAAACAAATGATGAATGTGAGGAAAGTTGCATGCTAAATATTTGCATAAATTAGAACATTAAAGGAATATTTGTTGAAAAGTCAATTCACGAAAGATTGATTTTCAACTTGCTTACAGTATTTTTAACTGTCCTCTGAATTATTATTAGATGACATGTTTTGTTTTTAAGTCTAAAAAGTGACTGTTTTAAAATAGACTTGTGAAATTTCAAGATGGATAAAAAAGATAGCAAGGATTGTCAATTACAAGTTGTTATTTTGGAGTTACTTTCCTTCTCTGGGGCTTAATTTTGTTCTCTGTAAAGCTGGTGGAGATGGAGTTGAGACAAAGGATCCTAGGGTTGCATCTCTCCACCTTAATAGTCTTTGGTTTTATTTTAATTTTATTTCTGTGATTGGATTCTAGGTCAATCATAAATTAATTAAAACCCTTAGAATATTAAGCTCCTGTACTGCAGGCAACATGTTAAATAGTTGGTACTTTAGGCCTTGACTGAGATTTATTGATTTTATCAAATGTAAATTATAAATTTTTATACCTATAATTCAATAAGAATGATGGTAAATTTTCTATTCTCACAGAGATGCTGCCTACAACAGAGGTAGCATTAATAGGATCAGATTCTGTGGATAAGACAATGTGATAGATTTTTAGTCTCCATGGTTCAGAGTTTTGCCCATAATTAAGGATGGTGAGAATTATTCTTAAAGTATGAAATCAGATGTTTTTTATTTATTCTGTCAAGAGACATTTACCCATACACAGGGTGTTGACTTATCTTCTTAGTGTTTTCTTTCCTGTATGACACAGGTTTAGTACCACAGAAGAATGTTGCTTTTCCTGGGAGGGTAGCTCATGAGATGCAGCATCCTTCATGACCTATGTCTGAGCCTACACAGAGACTAATGCAGTGTGAGGGCCATGATATGGATTCCAATGGGGCCAAAACAGAGTTAACCTTTGTCATAATGTGGCGGGTATGTCCCTGACACAGCTTCCAGGAAATAATAAAAATGGAGGCCATATTCCATGTGTCTAATAGTTAACAGTTGTACATCAAGCTGGTGAATAGTTAATTCTAATACATTCTTTGGGTGAAGGAAACATATCTTCATAAAAATCTGCGATGATAGAGTTGAGCTTAGATTCTTAAACACATATCATGGCCTAAGGCTACAAACTTTCTCTCCCCCCTCGAAGCTCTGTTCTGCATTGTAGAGCTATAGAGATAATACATGGGCCATGAGTAAATGTCCAGGTCATACTTTATCTACAGCTTCCCTGGATCTATCCCTTGGGCCCAGAGGGTCCCCAACAGTGCTTTTTGTCCACCTTGGGAGGACAGGCCTACGAAGAGGCCCATGCAGGGGATTTGGGGGGATGCAGGCTACAGACGGGCATATCCCCTCAGGTTTCTGTGAGGGTCATTGCGGCTGGAGAGGTATCTCTGACTCGGTTCAGACTCCAACCTAAGCAATGCTATTAGGGGAAGCCAAAAGGAGAATTATTTCAAGTTTGCTAGGAAGACTCAAGGGCATACATGTGCTGGTGTTGGGAGCAAGGGAATGCATATCCCCTCTTTTCTCTTGTTCCTGTGTCTCTGCTGCTTTTAATCTGCCTCCATGCAGACTGGCTTTGCCAGCTTCTGGTGAGCGGGCAGGAAATCTTGGCACAGACTGTTCCTAGCTGTGTATATTTTAGTCGGGCAGCCAGAAGGATGGTTTTCTTTGTCTTTCTAAAATTCTAGGGCAATAGCTTAGCTCTCGTTGGGTCAGGCTACTCATCCTAACTAATGAACAATGGACAGGGAAAACGGGACTGTGATCCCTAGGGAATTTCATGGCAAATAATGCAAATACATTATATGAAGCAATAAAAGAAACCTCTTCAAAAATGAAATTTAAAAATATCAAAGTTTTATTTTGTATTGTAATTACACTAGGAGCTAATTCACAGAAGAAAAACAAAGAAAGGATAACCATGCATCTTGTAAGATAATGAATACAGTCAGCACCCTTTGCTTTATATTGGCTCTTGTGTCACCATCTTATTTGCATAAATACCTGAGGGAAACCCCTTACACCTTTGATAGTTAAATCACTCCCAAGAAGCATCTACGGTGTCATCATCAATTTTTTTCTGTTGTTAACTAGGCTAACTTGTCATTTTCAAGGGTTTTCCTGTCTTGTAATTTTCCATGATCACTTTTATAAACCTCATGAAATCTTGAATCTCTGCAACATGTGTAATTTCACTTTGCAACCATTTAGCATTTCATGTTTATATGTTAATGTGGTACAAATAAATGAGCTACAAATGCCAGGAGTGTAGACCAGAAAGGAAGGAGAGAGGCTAAGACTAAGAAATATGGGGAGAAGGGAGGGGATGATAGTGTTGGCAGTTGGCTTGTTAGTAATTATTTTCGTGTTTGAAAGAATTTTGCTTTGCTATGAAAGGTATAACTGTGGGGATTCAGGTAATACATTTTCAGAAAATGAGAGTCCCTGAATAACACAATGATTGAGTGGAGTTTTGAGATCTTAGAGATTTGGGTGTAGCTCTGCCAATCATTTTTAATTTCCCCTGGGCAAGTAGCCTTTCTTTTCCGGTATTCGGTTTCCTCATCTTTAAAATGAGAACAATATCCTCTCACTATGTAGTTGGAACAAATAAAAGACCACATAATTGCCTGAACAGCATGGCTCAGTGGTTGATCATCTACCTATGAACCAGGAAGTCAAGGTTTGATTCCTGGTCAGGGCACTTGCCCAGGTTGTGGGCTTGATCCCTTGTGTGGGGTCTTGCAGGAGGCAATGGATCAATAATTCTCTCTCATTATTGATGTTTCTATCTCTTTCCTCTCCTTTCCTCTTTGACATCAACAAAAATATATTTTTCAAAACAAGCACATAATCTTGCCTTCTTCAGTGATTGAGACAAAAGTGCACAAAGATAAAGGATGAAAAAAAACCCTGCTATCTACATGTAGAGAGAATAGGATTCTAGAAGTTCAGAAAATAGATATAATACTTCTGAGGAGCAATGGAAGATGTGAGCTTGAAGCAGGAGCCTAGAGCATAAATAGCATTTCTATCAGTGTGTGTGTGTGTGTGTGTGTGTGTGTGTGTGTGTGTGTGTGTGTTGGGGGGTGGGAGGGTACTTAGGGAGAAAAAAGTGAAGCCATTCCAGGGAAGATGCCCCTTAAAGCCAGTCAGTAACGCAGAGTGTCTTTGGGATATAAGTTTAGTAACAATTGGAGGGAGCTTAAATTTGAATCAATCTGAATTCTCTATTATAAAAAATAGTATATGTGTAGTATTTTTGTATATCAATAGATCAAGAGAGAAATTTTTTTCTTGCTTTTTAAATTTATACGTGTAGCACATACATTCTTTAATCCAGCAGAGATAGTAAAACATTTTTGGTTTTCATTTGTGTATCAAATTACCTTGGGCCTCATCTTTATCAAACACTCTGCCAGGTTCTGTCCCCTGGAGATCACGCATCAAATTCAAGAATTTATTAATTGTATGGGAGATTATAAGATCAAATTTCTAAACCTATATTTTACTCTATTTCTACATTTGACAGCCCCCTAAATAAGAGCTTACCATTTCATCTATTACTGAGCTTATTACTGCATTGAGTAAAGATATGGAGAAGAAAAAGTCAACACTTGCTTTTACTATTTAACCATACTAATTGAATTTATATGTGAACTATCTAACATTTTGTTATAGAAGTAAACTGACCTATTCATTCTCTCTAGAGTGGTCCTCATCATTGGACTGTGTGTGTTCACAGACACAATCTCAAGGTCACTGCCAAATCTTCACTTGACTATATGCTGTTCAAAAGGTTCAATTACATTTCTCCAATTAAAAAAAAAGGCAAAATAATGATGTGGAAGTAATCATGTGTCTGAAGAAATAGTATGTAGAAGAGATTGCAACAGAATAGTTCAATTATTATCTGATGCTGAGGAGGTTTGATCCAAGGTTAATCATCATCTGCTTAGCTTCATCCTTCCTTCCACATGGCTAGGTTCCTGCCTGGTGCTGGGACAGCAGAGAGAGCGGGGGATACACCAGGCTGGGATGATTGAGTGCCAGTCTCCTCTTACTACTCTTTTCATTTATTTCTGGAATGGTACCTGGCACTTTCAATAGCATTTTTAATCAGAATGACTCAAAGTGCTTATAAACAGAGGAACAGAGAGAGTTAAGTGACTTGCCCAAGGTTATATAAATGGCAAAAAGAGCTAAAAACGGTTCCCAGAGAGGCCCAAGTCTTTGCACAACCTCAAGCTGAGGGGTGTTCCTATCAGACAGAGAGGGATCTCCGAGCCACAAGTTTGCTTCTGGTTGACTGTGTGAACTTGACACTGTAATGATGCCTTGGCTTTGCTTTTTCTTCCTTTGAAAATGAACTGGGGCCAGTTTTTCTCTTGTATTCATAATAACAAATTTTCATGTCAATAAATTATAAATGTCAAGTTCTTTTAAAAATATTTTATTGATTTTTTTTTTTTTACAGAGAGGAAGGGTGAGGGATAGAAGGTTAGAAGCATTGATAGAGAAAAACATCCATCAGCTGCCTCCTGCATATCCTCTATTGGGGATGTGCCCATAACCAAGTTATATGCCAAATGTCACCAGTACAACTAATTTCTTTTGAGAGCCAAATTTTGTTTTAATATATTTTATTGATTTTTTTAAAGAGAAGAAGAGAGAGGTACAGAGTTAGAAACATCAATGATAGAGACATTGATCAGCTGCCTCCTGCATGCCCCCTACTGGGGATGTGCCTGCAACCAAGATACATGCCCTTGACTGAAGTCGAACCTGGACCTTTCAGTCAGCAGGCTGATGCTCTATCCATTGAGCCAAACTGGTTTCAGCAAGAGCCACATTTTTTAAACTTAAACTTCTTTTAACGCCTCTTCTTCAAAATAGACTCATCCAGGCTCTTCTTTTCTTTTTCATTGATTTTAGAAGAGCCACACACAAGGAGCTAAAGAGCCACATGTGGCTCATGAGTTACAATTTGTCAACCACGGGGTTAAGTGGTTAGAGCATTGGTCTTCATACCAAAGAGTGGTGAGTTTGATTCCTGGTCAAGTTCACATATCTGGGGTACAGGTTTGAGCCTTAGACCCAGTCAGGGCGTGTATAGTAGGTAGCCATGTCTCTCCCTGCCCTCTTCCCTGCTTTTATTCTCTTAAAAAAAATCAATGAGAAAAATATCCTTGAGTAAACATTAACAATAATAACAACAAAAAAGCACTATCTGAAAAAATAAGATGTTTGAGGTAAAAATGCAAGGGAGCATTAAAATTACTGATACACATGTAGTACAGGCCATAATTTAATATTTAAGAGATTAGAAAAGAAAGAGGTGTCACTTTTGATGAGTTTTTAAAGAATTCTTTTTGAAGAAAGTACATTTCTATAGAGACTGGAATAGAGTTGGCATTTGAATTGAATGTTGAAAGATAAATAAAATTTACTTCAAGATCTGTTAATAAGTTGATCTAAACAAAACTCCCTAAACATGTTTCTTTATTTCTTTTAGGTCACATTAGTTTTTGATTAGAATTCTCCACTTACTGTTAAACACAGTTGGATATGGATCACCCTCTCCCAGAATATTACTTTTCCTTTTAGAGGTCCCTTTGCAGGAAGAACGATAGCTTATTTCCTTGTATTCCAACAAAGCACCTTGCCCAGGACATGGCTTAGTTAGTGCCCAGGAAATAAGGTTAGATTGCTTAATTAATGAATGGATACCATGCTGGAGGGGTGGGCAGGGGGGTACAATCCAGGGCACATGATAAAGGTAGTGGGGTGAGAACACTGGGACTTAAGAGAAGGTTGGGTAATTAATTGGGTCTCAATTCAGAGCCCCTTAAAACCCAAGTAGGGGAGTTTGGCAATAGATGTGGGGACCAAGGCAGTGGCAGATGCAGGTGGTATCTGGAAAACACTCCTGTCCACAGTGTGAGGTTTAGTTTGGTAATTTGGCATCAGTGGACAAGGATCATTTTTTCTCTCATCACACAGTTAAAGCTGAGTTCAGATTTGTTGAGCATCTGGTGATGGTTTGCCTTCCTTTACATTCTGCTTCCTGGACATCTTTGGATTCTCTGCGGCCCTCCTTTGGCAGTAACTGGTGGAGGCTGAGTTATTGTGAAAAGTTCCCATAGGGTGCGCTTTGACACAAGGCAGTGATTTTTCTCCCCCTCTGAACTTCCCTTCTGTTCTGCTATCACTGGTGTGAGAGGAAGAAATAGAAAATAGAATTCCTTTAAAAATATTGACCCAGACTAAATATTGCTTTTTGTTTTTTTTTAATAAGATACGCTCCGAGTTGAAAGCCCCTTTGTTGCTGTAACACTTATTCACATGTGAGACCTCAATATTGTATCTGCAATATTCCGGTTCTCTCTGGTGAAAGGGGCAGATGTTTCGGGCATTACAGAAACCCACACAGCCCCGCTGTGCAGAGCAGCATTGTCACGGCGCGCTTTTCAGTGTGACCTGCGACGCATCCGACATCCCCACATCAAGGCCCTGGGCTCCACGCGGCCTGAGGACCGGTGGGGAGTGTGATCTGGACGTCAGTATCAGTCACCACCGCGCATGCACTCACACCCAGGCATACATTTTCCAGAGAAGCACTGAGCACTATATGCTTACATTTGACAGGGAATTGAAGTTCGTGGAACAAAAGGGCTATTAGTGCTGCACAAATCACGCTGCTGTTGCAGGGGACAGCTCCTACAACTCCAGCAGGCGCTCAGAAAGAACCAGAAGCTTTGTGTTCTGCGACCAAAAGGTGGCCAGGTGCACACTGACCTCTTTCAAAGGGAAGAGAAGAAACACTTGAAAACAAAGAGAATAGAAAGCAGCTCCTATCTGCCCACTCCCCATCATTCAGTGAGGCCGCATTGGAGACTGACTCCAATAGCCTCTTGCAGAATTGGATTCGATTAAAATTCACAGCGATGACAAAGTCAGGCGAGCAGACTTTGAAGGAGCAAAGGCACTTACGTCGGTTGAACTTTCTGCCAGTCATTGGAACTTACATATTTGGCCACACAGGTTGACCGTGACTTTCTTCCCCCAGTTAAGTTTGTCAAAGCCACAAAAGTCAGGGTGAGTTGTCAAACCGGACTGTTACTTAGAAAGATTCAGGTAGATTAGTTTGATCACAGATTAGTCGTTCTTAAAATACTCAGGCACCATTCACCCAATACCCTCTTGATTTACAAAGGCAAATTCTAGTGGTTTAGGATCATGTTCAAAGACCGGCTGCTATTTTAAAAATGTTATCGGTCCGCAATTCTGAGATACATTATCTATATATTGCACTGTGTGCCCACCACCCAAAGTCAAATCTTTCTCCTCCTCCTCCTCCTCCTCCTCCTCCTTCTTCTTCTTCTTCTTCATCATCATCATCATCATCATCATCAGAGGTTTTATAGAAGGGTACACTTGAAACCTATATAATTTTATTAACCAGTATCACCCCAATAGACTTTTAAAAATTCTAGAACTTCGTTGTTTTTTAAAAAGTCAAATTAGAAACCAGGAATAAAAACACATTTTCCTTAAAAAAAAAATGATATCTGGTTGTGGTGCTAAACTCATATCCAAGCAGGTCTACCCTTGTGCATCCAGAGCAATCATTGTGGGTGTATTTTGAGTGTTTAGACCTCAAATACATAAATAAAATCCAGGGAAATTAAGTCTATCATACTACAAGTTAAATTAAATTTTACTGCAAGGAGATTTTGTATGAAGGAACCATATGGGTTTCACTGATGGGTCAAAGAGGGGAAGGCTTAGGAATTTAATTGAACAATGGAAGGGACCTAACTATGGAAGCAGAGGGGTGGGTGGGAGTGGGAGTGGGTTGATGGTTGGGCCCAGGAGATTGCTGCTCAAGAGAGGACAGCATTACATTAGTCAAACCTCAAGCAGCCTGAAGTGCCACTGAGCACAGCCATATAGAGTGGTTCCAGACCAGCTAAACTGGTGGGAACTGGGATGATCCACCTCTGGTAAGCTCCTTCACTGACAACTCATCATTTGCCACACATGATTCCTCAGTGTGGTGTAAGCTTTGCACCCTGTAATACTTCATACAAGTGAAAGTACTTCTGGGAGGGGTGCGAATAGAAAATCAGAACTTCTTTAGATATGATTGCACTCAATACTTCACTTTACCAGTACGGAAGGGGAAACTGAGCGCCGGAAGGTCAAGTGGCTGTCACACAGTTCCCTGTGACTCCAGCCTTCCTGCTGTATTGAGTTCACTGCATAGGGTGCTGTGCATTCATTGACCCTCAGGTCATTTAACCTTGGATGCCCTTGATGCCCTTCCTTCCACGTGAGATTCTGATTCCAGGATCATTTCTTGAGATCCACAGAGGAGGTTATTATACGTTTCTGGTTGTTACTGAAAACAAGCACAATCATTTGGGAAAAAAATAAAAACGAGAGCTCTGCGTAGAGGTCTGTTGTTGGCTGTACAGTGGTACCTCAAGATACGAGTACCCTAACATATGAGATTTTTGGGATACGAGTTATTTTTGCTTTGAAATACGAGCAACATTTGAGATAAGAGTAATTGCGAGGATCGGCCGGCTGCACACGACCCACCAGTTTACCTCGACTTGAGCGTCTCATAGTTTCCCATGCCTCAAGGTTACAGAACGAATCCAACTCGTGTCTCGAGGTACCATGTAGTTGTAAATCGAGTCTACTCTTGATGTGTTCCCAGTACTTCTTCGTAAAGATCCAATGGTTTTCTGGATTTTAGCTTTCTGTTTTAATTCTTTCTTTATTCTGGAGAAGAGAAGAGAGAATATTGGTACGCAATGAGTGGTGAAGGATGAGAAAAGTGATTTCTTTTTCCTGAAGTTATGGTTATCAGCTAGTCACTCACTGAGTAATAATAACAATGAAAACAAAAGAGCATTGTCTGACTGGTTACCATGTGCCACACACTCTGCAAAACACCTGATTTGGTTGAACTGACTATGATGCTTCCAGAAGTTGAGTTATTTGTTTGGATCATAAGGGTCACATTCAGGATTCCCTCTAGCACAGTGGTTCTCAACCTTTTTAATGTTGTGGCTCTTTAATACAGTTCCTCATGTTGTGGTGACCCCCAGTCTTAAAATTATTTTCATTGCTACTTTATAACTGTAACTTTGCTACTGTTATGAACTGTAATGTAAATATCTGTGTTTTCTGATGGTCTTAGGCTCTACAGCAGCGGTTCTCAACTTGTGGGTTGCGACCCACAGGTTGAAAACTACTAGCAAGGTCGCATTTTGCTATCAAAGCCCCAGGTACTAATCATTGAATGAAAAAGCCCCTTGTTATGCCTGGCATGACTCTTACCCACTCTAGATCCCCCACTTCTCCACTCCCAGCCATAAGGGACAAGGGTTCCCCATGGGCAGGGTAGGTAAGTTGTGGGGAGTGGAAAGAGAAGGTGAAAGAGAGGTAGAAAGAGCTGTGAGAGCCTCCTCAGGGCTCTGCACAGCCAGGATTCATTCCATTGGGTTCCTGCTTCACAGCCGCAGAGCTGAATGCAGAAGGTCTTCATGGAATCGGAGAGAATATAATGATCATCAGCTGGGAGCCATCACTCACCTCCAAAGACACAATCAGCCCCACTCTGTACTGGGCATTCTATGCTGCTGCCTCCTGTCCTTTCCAATGTTGATATTACTATACCTTATAAACAAATTCTGCTAGTATAGATATTAAAGCAAGAGAAACCATCCTCTTAATTTGCTTAGATCTGTTCAGAGATGTACAAACCCTTCCCTCCTTACACGCATGCATAACACACCAGAAAGTCAATCACAATTTGATAATATAGATCTGGGGAAAGGATTGAGGGAACGTATGTGAGTTTCAACCGGGTTGTGAATTCTCAGACCTCAGACTGCCTTCCTCAGGCACTGGCTGCTGTTCCAAGGCGCAGAGGTGGAAATTTCCACGCACGTGGGCTCTCGGGCCAGCAGATGGCGGTGTTTCTCAGTTTTACACCGAGTGGTCAGGCCAGAGGCCATTAGCCATGCAGGGTGTGTATATCCAATGGCCGTGAAATCAGCTCAAAATCTGTAAAGGCACAGCAGATCGGCTCACTTATTTATTGTTACTTAGAGTTGATGGATTCAGTAAAATTCCATGATGGGCAAATCAACACTGTGTGTTTGTGTCAGGCATGGTGGGAGCAGAGGAGGCCCTGAATCTGAAGAGCTGGGAGCTGGGTGTTATCTCCCTCATTTGCTTTTGAAAATGAGATTCCTCTTTTGTTGCCTTCTGGAAGCCTGGGTTTGGTCAACGTGGGACCAATGGGCACGCGGGCAGCAGCTTTGCCCATTTGCTTTTCCATTTCTTTAGAAGTGGCTCTGCCTCCAGCGTTAGCTGCTTTGGCCCCAGCTCTTGGGCCAGAGGCATACTCTGTGAGGGGCTGGGTCAGGAAGCCCCGTGTGCCTGCTGCTCTGGGATGAAACTTGGGGAAGGGAAAAAAGTGGGGGTGGTCTCAGAGGCAGCCCCTCCAGGGTTGCATCCTCACCTCTACAGGAGAACAGGAGAGAGACCCACTCCCCCTCTTGCAGCTATTTACCTGAGGGCCAGGCTAGTCTGGGATAGTGACAGATCCACTTTAAGCCCAAGGAGAGGGATCTGGGGAGAAAATTGCTCTTACAATAATGCTTGTTCTGTGTGCTGTCCCTTTAATGGAGAAGGGCTGGGATCTAGGTGATTTGGTTTTCAGGCTGAAGGTGCCACTCTCCCACTGTAAGATATTGAACTCGTTTTCTCCATCTGTAGTCTGAGCCCTTTAAAGAATATCCTCCAATTATGTTTAAGTTACAGTCTAATGAACTAGCCACCTTTACCCTACTGGGGGCTGTTTAAATGCCAAGGCTCCATTCTTGCCCAATGAAATCAGAATCTTTAGGGGCAGGGCCTCAGCCTGCATGTTTTTGACAAGATGCCCATGAGACTCTAGGTACCTGAGAGTTCTCGCTCCCTGACCTGAAGATGTCTGCCTTCTTGCTGTGTCCCCACATGCCTTTTCATGGTGGCTCCTGATTTCTCTTCCTCCTCTTCTTCTTTTTTAAAAAAAAATATATTTTATTGATTTTTTACAGAGAGGAAGGGAGAGGGATAGAAAGTCAGAAACATCAATGAGAGAGAGACATCGATCGCCTCCTACACGCCCCCTACTGGAGTTGTGCCCGCAAGCAAGGTACATGCCCCCAACCAGAATCGAACCCGGGACCTTTCAGTCCGTGGGCGTACACTCTATCCACTGAGCCAAACCGGTCTCTGCTCTCTTCCTCTTCTTATAAGGACCCAGTCTTGTGAGAGTCAGCCCCCATTGTCATGATGTTATTTAACCCTAAGTATTTCCTTTAAGGCTCTATCTTCAAATGTTGTCACAATGGGCTTAGGGCTTTAACTAATGACTTTTAGGGGTCATTCATACAAGTCAGTTAATAACAGTCTTTCTCCTCAGCCGCTGCTGCTTTTATACATTTATGACCATTACCCTATTAAGGTTGCTTCACAGTTCTGTTGTCTCTGGTCCCAGCTTCATATTAGCTAACAGAAACTTCCCTAAACCTCCTTTCCTGTCATTTGTGTATTGATCTTTCCTGATTGCTATTGGTCCCTCTTGCCGACGGTTTATATTATTGTTGTCATGAAAATTATCACCACCATCATTAATATTGTCATCATAACCAACATTCATTGAAAAGTCTTTATATCACTTGGCTCTGAGTTAAAATGACTATACATTGATCAAGACATCATTCATTTGACTTTCCTCTTCTCCCTTCATGTGGCTCATCTTCACTGCCTTATCTGTCACCTTTCCTGTGACATGGACATATTGTTCTGGCCAAAGAAACGTGCCTTTGATCCATTTTGTACATCTTGCTCATTCCTATCTCTGTCCATTTACTCAAATCTACAGTGTCCTCCCTTTGCCTCATTAAGATATGACCTTTAATATCTTTGTTTATGAACAGTAACTACTCCACTCTCTCTCCTCTGGGGATCTCTCTGTGACTTAGCCCCTCGTTAAGTTAGGAGAGCTCAACAGAAGCTACCGCGATGTCCGTGGACGAGTTTTTCCCTCTGGGATTGGTGTTGAAGATCACACAGAGTTGATCTGATTGGATCATTAAGATGGATGAAATAACAATATTGACTGTGCAGTGGGCTGGTTATTTCAGTCATCTTAATGAGAGCATTAGATCGACCCTAAGGCACTCCAAATCCGTATCTGATGATTGACCTAGAAACAATCAATCTGGCTGAGTTGTTCTGCTGCTCTGCATAATCTCCCACTCCATTCAACCAGTTTCACTCCCACAGCCCCTCTAAATATGAGCTCTACAAAACACATGCATGTGCGCTCACACACACATACACACACACACTCACTCGCTAACATGAATACACAAACTCACACCCACATTCAAACACTCTCACACACATACTCTCACGTTCACTGACACACACACACACACACACACATACATACTCTCTCACACACATTCACACACTCACACGCATATACTCCCTGACATACACATACATACATACCCTCACTCACACACTCACATACACATGCTCTCTCACATTCATACACACACACGTGTGTGCACACACTCTGAACTGTGGAGCAGTGGGTACAGTGGACTCTGACTTTGCTCTTTATGAGATTTAGGATCATTCCATTTAACTGCCGCGAGCATGAAATTCCTAACAATCCTGTGTAACATGACAAGTTGACCATTCTCGATATTTGTAAACTGGAGGCCTTCCACGAACCTTTGTCTGAGCCCTGTCTCCTGTTTGAAATGCCCTCCTATACCTATTGCATGTCCAAACTCTGCCCCTTTACCAGCATCAGCCAGCTCCCCGTGAAGATTTTCTGGGCTTCTCCATGACAACAGTGTATTATCTTTCTGTTTGGCTGTGTATGGCCCTTATTGCATGCAGATTCAGCGAATGGTAGAGTGGGGAAGAACTTTCTATCTGCTCAGGATCCTGATCTACATTTTCAAAAGAGAAAACCAGGGCACAGACTAACTAACGGCCTGGCCAGGGGCACGGGGCAGAGAAACTCACAGGGACACTTCTTTTGGACCCAGGAATTCAGTGCTCCCTATTCCAGTAAATTTCACTGGGTGTCAATGAGGGAGAGGTGTCAGGCAGATTCCCCCCGAAGTGATAGTCTGAGCCCCACCCAGTCTACTGAAGACTAGTTGTTGCTTTTTCAAAAGAGGAAATAAATAACTTCTTCTCTACAGGTTCAAGAACCAACTGGGAATGAGACATGGGAGTCAGATAAACATCCATCGGTAAAGCTGGATTGAAGCACACAATACAGACATATGGTCAAAACTACATTTTTTTTTCAACTACAGTTTACCTTTAATATTATTTGGTATTAGTTTCAGGTGCGCAGAATAACGGTTAGACATTCACGCAGCTTATGAAGCATTCCCCAGATATTTGCAGGAACCACTTGCTACCATACATGTTATTACAACGCTATTGACTATATTTCCTGTGCTGTGCTTTACAGGCTCATGACTATTTTATAACTACCATTTGTACTTTTTAATCCTTTCGCCTTTTTCACTCAGTCGCCCACCCCCCGTCCCCTCTGGCAACCTCAGTCTGTTCTCTATACCAATAAATCTTTCTGTTTTGTTGGTTTGTTTATATTGTTCCTTATATTCCATGTATAAAATCTGTGTTTCTTAATAGTTTTCCTCACATTTCGATCCTGGTATGATGCCCCCAACCCCTACCCTCACTCTTGGTCTCACACACACTGGGTCTCCGTAAGGGAGAGTGTGGACCCTCTATGCATCCCTGCCTCGTCCCTAGGGGTCCTGGCAGTGGGCAGACAGAGGAGCAGACTTGGGCTGTTGCCCAGCTGAGCTCACCCCATGGAGAGCGGGAGCAGAACGAACACCTGTCATGTGCAGGCTGGCTCCTGAGAGAAGCCAGTAGGTGGTGAGCCTGTCAACTGGGTGCATTCTTTCTACCCTCACCAGCCACACCTCACTCAACCTCTTGGCAAGGGGCGTGCCCGAGCTGGGTGCCAGAAACCGAACATTGTTTCACTAATAGAAAGATGTGGCAGAGACCGGTTTGGCTCCGTGGATAGAGCGTCAGCCTGCGGACTGAAGGGTCCCAGGTTCGATTCCTGTCGGGGGCATGTACCTTGCTTGCGAGCACAACTCCAGTAGGGGGCGTGCAGGAGGCGGCTGGTCGATGTCTCTCTCTCATCGATGTTTCTGACTTTCTATCCCTCTCCCTTCCTCTCTGTAAAAAATCAATAAAATATATTAAAAAAAAAAGAAAGAAAGATGTGGACAGGAAGCCTGGAAGCCTAGTCAACAACATTAATTGCTCTAACTACTCATTGTTTAATTGAGACATTGTTAGCTAAAGCAGCCTCCACCTCTGTCTTTTGTATTTTTGTTATTGAAATTTCCTGCCTAAAGGCTATGGGTGTGTCCCAAAGTCTCAATAAAAGGGAGAGCAAAACCAGAGCAAGAGTAGTCTTCTCACTAGAGGAAGGCTCCTGTCTGCCCCCTCCCCCCCAATACCACCAAATTAATACTTTTCTAGTCTCTCTTCATTTGCGTGCAGCCTCCTCCAGAACCCGAACCCTGAATGGGAACCCTGAACCACGCAGGACGTGAAAGGGGTTTCCACAGCTGGCATTCTCTCTAGGATATCCTGCAGGTGTGGGACATGCTATGGGCTAAGAGAGAAATGCTGGCGGGGAGGGGCAGTCCTGCGTGTCTGCTTCTTGCTCTGCCTGGAATTTTGCAGCCTCACAGTCCATCTACCAGGGCCGGAAAACACCTTGATTTTCCCACAGATGTCTGACAGTCCTCCAGCCATACCCAGAAGTTAGGCCTGAATGGCAGTGTCTCTCTCTTTGATGCTGAGGACTTTACAAAGGTTTTATTTTATTTTATTTTTTAGGATATTACAGAGAAGGACGATCACATTTCCTGGAGGACACAGACTGATGCAGTTGCCTGTTTATCAGAACCTAAGGAAATGGAGGGACCAGTTGGAAAGGTCAGCATGGGTTCTGGGCCCTGGAACCCCACTCTTTCTTAATTCGCTCCAGGATCGCAGTTACCTCAGGCATTGCTTTGTGAAACCTTAGCTAATACTGTAACTGTTATGCCCAGAGTTCGGGGTCCCCAATAATCAACCACTAGGGAGCCTTTTTCTGATGCAAAAGCAAAGTCTTTATTCAAACCGGGATTTGGCTCCCAGCCTCTTTCTGGAGAGGGACAGGGAGAGGGGGAGGGGAAGAGGGAGGGGAAGGGGGAGGGAACCCTGGAAGTACAATCATTGGTTATATGGGATTGGTTATCTGAGCAGGCTTAGGGAAGTGACCTGGGTTATTAGGATCCTTGCTGGGTTCCTGGAGCTTCATTGGTCCATTCGGGTGGTGGTCGGGGAAGCTGGGACATTGCTGGCACACCTGTGGCCCCTCCCAGAAAAGGGAGGGGGTTTAGGCAGGGGGCCCAGCCCTGTAGGACAAGATGGAGGAGCTGCTTTGTTCTGCTTTGTCCTTTCACAGCCTGATGTAGCTTTTCCCACCTGATGGTGCGTTTGTCCAGGGAGCATGGGTTTTATATCACAGAATGAGAATCACAGGACACCTAGCTCTTCCCAGCAGTGTTTATGGATGCAGTCACTACCATAGGAGTTTGTTTTTTTGGTATGGGAGGCTGTAAGGATGATACCTAGGAACTAATGGAGCTCATTCTTTTTCTTTTTCTTAACATACTTTTGGATAGCCAGGACCAGCACTCTGGGTTAGAATTAGCCAGTGGGAAGATGAGTACAGTGGTACCTTGAGATATGAGTGCCCTAACATACGAGATTTTTGAGATACGAGCCATTGAGGGAGCGATTTTTGCTTTGAAATACGAGCAACATTTGAGATAGGAGTCATCGCTCGGATCGGCTGGCTGCACACGACCCACCCACCAGTTTACCACAACTCAAGCTTCTCATACTTTCCCATGCCTCAAGGTTACAGAACTAATTAAACTCGTATCTCGAGGTACCTCTGAATACAGTGAGGAGTTGTGGGCAGGAGATCTTGGCCTATCATAGCTCCACAAGAACTTGCTCTGTAACCTCAGACAAGTTTTGTTAGATTCTCTCTAAGGTCCCTTCCAGCTCCGAATTCTCTGAGTCTGAGGTCTCCGACCTTGGAGACATGGCCATACACCAAAGAAGTAGGCATATATGCATATGAGCACTGAGAGCAGTATCCTTTACAGAGGATGGTGCTGATGACAGATGGAAGCCCCGGGGTTGGGAGCAGGGCTTGAATTGGTCTAGACTTTAAGAGTAAATATTCGTGTAGCCCCCACCCTGTTCTTAGATGCCAGTTAATTTCCATTCACTGCAGTCCTCAGGCTCATCGCCCCACAAGAGCTAACATGCCTGGATACAGGCCAGCTGGCCTAGCGATTTGAAGGACAGGAGCATCTCACACTAAAGAGTTGAAACCGGAGTGAGGAGAGCGAGACCAACTGTCACTAACTGTGTGCTTTTACTGCTTAGGGAAGACATAAATAGCAGCTCTTTTCCCATGCTCTGGTGACCTATATCTGCCTTATGCTAAATATTTTATGTCAAAAGACTGAACTGTTGAACTAGCAATGGCATTTAAATAAACCCTGGTATTGTGTTCTTAACTTTGTCGGGCACAGTGAGGTTAAGTGCTTTGCCAGCAGTCAAATTTGTAATTTGTGGCAGAGTCAAGTTCTAACCTAGTTCTCTGCCCAGTACACAAGTCAGATCTTATTATGCTTCTCTTCATGATATTGTTTGCATCATGCATTTATCCATCCATCTGTCTACAGAAATATGCAGAGGTATATTTGCACTAATATGTACACACACACACACACACACACACATACATAGTTGATGCTTGAACAATGCCAATAGCCTACACAGTTAAAAATCACCTCTAACTTAAGTTTTCCGTCCGCAAACATGGATTCCCAATTGCTAGTTGACACTTGAACAATATGGGTTTGAAGTAGTACGTGGATCAATTTTTAAAAATTGTGTATAAGTAGATTCACATAGTTCAAACCTGGATCATTCAAGGGTCAGCTGTGTTTGATACATACACTTTCAAAAATCTAGTTGCACTGGATATTTTTCTGAATCATGTACCTGGATTGTTCACTGTTATTTATTGGATATTCACTATGTGCCAGGTAGGACTGTGCTAGCACTTTGCTTATATATCGTTTTGTAATACTATTCTCAAAACCACCTTATGAGAATACATTTTATTATTCTCAGTCCAGTGGCTCATATTCAAATCCCAATCTCCTAAATACAGTCTTAATACAACATTCTTAATCAGTGTACCACATCATCTGTCATTCATTTATTCATTCATTCATTTGACAAATGTTAATTAAACACTTATGTGCAAGGCACTATGGGTTCACTGTTCATTATTAAAAAAAAAAAAAATTCAAGCACCCTTTCAAGTCCAGCTTTACCAAGGACT
Source organism: Lasiurus borealis (assembly GCA_004026805.1). NCBI lineage: Eukaryota > Metazoa > Chordata > Mammalia > Chiroptera > Vespertilionidae > Lasiurus > Lasiurus borealis. Next base: position 75,856 of record PVJN01004556.1, read on the forward strand.
CCTTGTTAGAAATACTGTTACTGGGAATTGCAGCTGCACTTTTCGTGTTTTAAGTGGGAATATATAGAGGTGTATTTGCACTAATTTTTGTTAGAAAGCTATGTGGCTTATATAGAAACATGCAAGACTCAGGTATTTCTGTCTTATAAAAACTGTGTTATAAGGACCTGGGATTGTGTCTTCAGGATAGCAAGTCATTGGTTGGCCTATGAAATGGGAAAAGTTATAAAAAAGAAGACAATCTATTAACCACAAAAAATGAACTAATTCTAGTGTCTCATCTTCCATATTTTGAAAATACATTATATTATGGAAGTTTAAAACTTATACTAAAATAAGCAGAATAGTATGATGTATTACTTTGACTCAAAATGCATCAACTCGTGGACAATATTATTTCACCTATGTGTTGACTTGCTCCTTGCAGAAATCTTATTATCTCTTCTGTAAATATCTCATTATGTATCTTTAAATAATAACTTTTAAAAATATATATTCTTATGGACTTCATAGAAGAAGAGAGAGGGCAAGAGAGATAGAAACATCAATGATAAGAGAGAATCATTGATTGGCTGCCTCCTCACACCCCGCATTGGGAATGGAGCTCACAATCCCGGCATGTGCCCTGACTGGGAATCCAACCGTGACCTCGTGGTTCATAGGTTGATGCTCAACCAAAGAGCCACGGTGGCTGGGCTAAAATATTATAACTTTTAAGAGACAGAGACCGGTTTGGCTCAGTGGATAGAACGTCGGCCTGCAGACTGAAAGGTCCCGGGTTCGATTCCAGTCAGGGCCATGTACCTTGCTTGCGGGCACATCTCCAGTGTGGGGCATGCAGGAGGCGGCTGATTGATGTTTCTCTCTCATCGATGTTTCTGACTTTCTATTCCTCTCCCTTCCTCTCTGTGAAAAATCAATAAAACATATTTAAAAAAAAAGAGACACAACCACACTATTATTATCACATGTAAAATAAGTTACAGTAGCTTCTTAATATCATTCATTAGCCAGTCAGTATTCAAATTTCTAATGGTTTCATAAAATATCATATTTTCCCCAGGTTGTTTCTCTGAATTAGGATCCAAATAAGGCCTGTTCATTGTTATTGATAGCAATAGCTCATGAGTGCCTTTTCAAGTTATAAGTTCTCCTCTCATCTCTTTTATTTCCCTTACATATTATTTGCAGGAAATTTTGGGTAATTGTAGAATTTTTCATGGTCAAGATTTTGCTGATTGTAACACTGTGATGTCACTCAACATTGTAATTCTTGAAATTAGTAGTTGTATCTAGAGGAGGCTTGATCAAATTTAATCTATTTATTTATTTATTTATTTATTTATTTATTTATTTGCAAATAAACTCAGAGATAGTGACTGACGTTTTCTTCTATCAGGAGACACTTATCATCTGGCCATCTCTCTTTTTATGACGTCAGCAGCCATTGATGCTTATTGTCTTGATCCATTAATTCATTGACGGTTTCACAATGATACTATTCTATTTCCTCTTTCATTTATTAGCTAGAATACTTCTATAAAGAGATAACTTCTCTTTTTAACTACTTGGGAGCCCCGTGGTACAGTTTATATAGGAAAGTCAGTATAGGTGCTTAATTCTTCCTTTTTATTGACCAGTTTTTAAAACAATGATTCAAACTACTATTAATTTCTAATAGGTTTCAATTAGCTTTTGAAAATATACTATTTTTAGCTCATTGACTTAAACACACATGTTTTGATCCATTCTAATTATTACCCTTATCAATGCTCCAAATGTTGTTGGCCAGTAAGAACTTCTTCAGACAGTTCCCATGTCCTTTTCACAAGACTCTATTTGTTCTTTTTTTTTAAAATATATTTTATTGATTTTTTACAGACAGGAAGGGAGAGAGATAGAAAGTCAGAAACATCGATGAGAGAGAGACATCGATCAGCTGCCTCCTGCACACCCCAAAGTGGAGATGTGCCCGCAAGCAAGGTACATGCCCCAACCAGAATCAAACCTGGGGCTTTTCAGTCCGCAAGCTGAGACTCTATCCACTGAGCCAAACCGGTCTTGGCTCTATTTGTTCTTGATGAAATATTGTAGTTTTCTTTATAACAAGTTTTTTCTGGGCACATCTGGAACATATCTTGTTCCAGACCTAATTTAGAAATCATTCCTAGGACTCTTTGTTCCTTTACTGGAAAATCATATTTAGAGACCGTTATCTGGGTACTACAGCCACTCATTGCTAGAAAACTGTTTTTTAGTTTTATGTCTCTTCTGGGAATATTTTCAAAATATGAACTATAAAATTCAGATCCAAAACTATTGGAATTTTATAGAACTTTTTTTATTTTACATCTGTAATTTCTTTGGTTCCATGCTAAGAATCCTAAGCTTTATTTCACATTATACCAGTAAGAGTCTCAGCATAACAATATAATTACTGGAAATAGGTTTTTATCTTCTATGGTTTTGTCTTTAGGATACATCTCAGTGGGGACATATGGTAAAATCTTAAAATACCTTGAAATAGTTCCTGTGTCATTATGATATCACTTGTAAATACATTTTGGCTCATTTAATTGTATTTTCAATTTTTAGAGGTTAATTTTTAAATTTTATATTTAATATTAATATGTAGAACATTCACATAGTTCTAAAGTCAAATAAACAAAATATAATATAGTTTAAATTTTTTGCTTCTTTCTCTGTCCTTTCCACCTGATTATTTACCTCTTTTATTAGTAACCACTTCTTTTTAATAATAGGGATTATTATTGTGAACATATGTAGCATGTGTATTCATATATATTCTGTACATATTTATTTGTATTCCACCCTTTCTTTTTTTTTAAATATTTTATTGATTTTTTACAGAGAGGAAGGGAAAGGGTTAAAGAATTAGAAATATCGATCAGAGAGAAACATAGATTATCAGCTGCCTCCTGCATACCCTCTATTGGGGATGTACCTGCAACCAAGGTACATGCCCATGATGGATATTGAACTTGGGTTCCTCCAGTCCGCAGGCTAACTGACACTCTATCCATTAGTCAAATCCATATGGCAATTCCACCCTTTCTTATATAACCTGGAGCATACTTTCTCATTTTCTTTACTTACAACATTACATGGATATCACTATACAGTAGCACATAGAGATTATTCTCATCCCTTTTCATGGCAACATAATACTCCATAATATGGCTGATTTTTCCTACTTTATTCAGCGAGTCTCCTACTATATATTTGCCTTATATCTACTCTCTTGCTATTTTAAGCAAACTGCAAAATGAATATCTTGCATACATGTCTTTTTATATTTTTACAAGTTATTTATTTATTTATTTATTTATTTATATTTTCTTTACCAAGGATGGCTTCCTGGAATTGAAATTGCTAAGTCAAAAGTTAAATGCATCTTCTGTTAAATCCTCTTCTGTCATAATTTTGCTATTTTTCATTCCCACCAAAAATTTATGAGTGTGCCTGCTTCCCCGCAGCCTCCCTTACAGAGTATGCTGTCAATTTTGGTTTTTTACTAAATAAAGAAGAAAGGATTATCTCATGTGGTTTAAATGTGCATTTCTCTTACTGTGAGCAAGGACGAGCATCTTTTTGTTTTCCTGAGAGTCATTTGACTTTCTTTTTTTGTCGCTGATCATTTTCCAGTCCATTTTTCCATAGGGTCTTTGAGCTTTAGAAGTTTTTAATACATCAAGGACATTCATCATTTCTCTACTGTATAATTTTCAACTATATTTTCTCAGTTTGTCATTTATCGTTTTACCTTTTCACTGCCCTTGTTTTGTCCCATGGTATTCAGAAACTGTCCTACTTACCAGGTGTGACCAGAACTACCTTCTTTAGTTACCAGGAGCAAAATCAGGATGATCACAACAATGAAGTAGATTATTACAAAAATAGATTCTTGGTTTTCACTGGGTTCAGATTAAAAATATTGTAATATTTTAGGTTTATTCTAGCTCAACAGTAAAAAAAAAAATAAAAATCATAGGTTTTGTCAAAACTGCCTCTTTTAAAACTCATTTAAACTGTTTTGTTTTGTTTTGTTTTGTGTGTGTGTGTGTGTGTGTGTGTGTGTGTGTGTGTTTTAGTTTAGCTAAAAGTACAACTTAAAGAAAATTTTTATACTAGAGGCCCGGTGCATGGAATTCATGCACTGGTTGGGGGTGTGGCCTGCGCAGCTCATCCTGTTCATCCTAATGGCTGTGGACCCGCCTTCTGAGTGGCTGCTTCCACTGGGAGAGTACCACTCATCCTAGTCAACGAGTGAGGAGTGCCAGATCATCAGGGGGCAGCTCTTGCCTTGAGCATCTGCTCCCTGGTGATCAGTGAGTGTCACTGTGACTGGTCGACCAGTTGTTCTGGTCTTTCTGCCATTCTGTCATTGGGCTTTTATTATATAGGATTTATTAAAAGTTCAATAAGTAACTAACCCTTTGGCTGGTTTTTATGTGGATCAGTGATGAGAAAAGTACATTTATGTGGCTCTAATTGGGTATAACATTCAACTCTCCTCGTGTCTGAAAAGTTTATAAGCGGAGAATCATGATCTGAAATTGACCAACCTCACAGGGCTTTGGGCTTTTTCAGTAGCACCCAGAAAAACATGAACCATTTTAGGAATGCATCATGGCCTGGTAGCTCATGACCAAAATGAGCTCAAAGGTAAGGAATAATTTGTCAGTCGGATGAATAACGTAAAGTGATTGAGTTTCTCTGATTCGTCAGTAACTTTCTCAAACTGTCCTACCCTGCAATGCTCTCCTATCTCAGCAAACATGGATTCTGCCTGCGTGCATCCATCCTGAATCTCCATAAAAGAATAAGAAAAAACAATGTGTGTCTTTGTATATATATGTGTGTCCCCAGGAAGAATTTGGGGATGTGTGGAATACTGGAAGGACCTAGAGGCTATACCTCTGAATGACCCCCATTTGGCTCTGAAGCCAGTTTGGGGCTCACATATTGTCTGCTGAAGACAGAGAGCTGGCTGAAAAGATTTTCACTGAAACTGTGATGAAGGAAAAAGTGCCACAGGCTGTCTTAAGAAACAACTTAATGATCCCTCCTTTCTTCTGAAGCCCTACAGCAAGCACGTCAAACTCAAAGGCAAACACAAGCCACATAAACAAGGTTTAAGTTTATATGGGCTGGAAAAAAAATCAAAAGCTTCCATTTTCATAGAAACATAGGTTTATTTCAATAGAAACATGCAGAACACAAAGCGCTGAAATAAATGATTCATCATTAACATAAAATAATGGAACATTTTTACTAAAAATTAATATTTTTCTTGACCATTAGCTTACCAGACATGGGATAACTGCACAAGTTAAGAAGTGTAATGCAAATAGACCTATTTTTCTTGTTCTCTGAAAGCAAAGTATTTCCTGTTGCACACAGCTAACAAGTCAGTACAACACTAATCAGCTGCTAAAATATTTGCTGCTAGTATTAGTGGAGAGAAATGGTGTGCCTACACGTAAGGTGCGAAAGGGAAATGAATGCAAATTATTATAGTAATCAGTCATTAGCAAACATTGTAGTTTGTTAATAATTATGTCTAACAGAATATTGTAAAAATTAAATTATGAAATTTTTAGTAAAATGTTTCTTACATACTGTTATATTGGCTGGGCTGCAAAAATATTCGTTGTGGGCCACGAGTTTGACATGCTTGCCCTATAAAAATCAGCTGATTAAAATGTAATTTTAATCCTTTATCATCATCTCATATAGTGTCTTGCTTTCATGTGGATTTGTCATTTCTACAACCATGCCTTAACATCCTCTTTATAAAACAAAACAGTATCATTCTCTGTTCTCCAGAACCTATAATTTAGGACATAGTTATGTCATTTCTTCATTACAAACTTGCCCTCAATGAATTCACTTCACCTTAATGTGTTCCTTCTACACAATTTGACTTACATCATGGCTTTTAATTAAACCACCTCCTGGTCTAATTCCAGACAGATCTGTGAAGGAGGAGGACGGAACTGGAGGAGCCCTGGAAGGTTACCAAGTTTAAAACCTCATTTCACTCGGGACAAAGCTGTAATCTAGAAAGCTGGGAGTGCTCTGAGCTTACACATATTTCTAACTTGACAGAACAAGGAAAAGAATCAGGTCCCTTGATCCCAGCCCGGGGCTGCCTCCACTGAACCACTTCCTCTCACTCCAGCTCTCACAGAAACCCGCTGTGCGGCCTCGGGCCGCCCCTGTGACCTCGCTTTGCTGGGGCTTTCTTGTTTTAAAAAGATGGGGCTCGCATAAATCTCACTCCTTCCATCTCAGATACGCACTGTGGATCCAAGGAGACACGTGGATTCACATTGATGTGACTGGACCTAAAATCACTTGGATATCATAAAATTCTATCCAGAGGTAATAATATATTGTCCTCTGGCGGTAGCCCTATCTCTGTGGATGTAGCTTATGAGGAATCGATATTGGTTGACAATAATGATAATGGTAACATGGCGAGATGTCTGTGTATGTGCAGTCCTGGGACTAGTGAAGCAAGGAAATAAGCTTTAAAAGTGGAGGGGGAAGGCAAAGTAATCACACACACACACACACACACACACACACACACACACACACACACACCACTCCAGATTACAACCCTGAACACCTCCGAATGATGCCCCAAAGATCCAAGAAATCCGTGAGTTAGGAGGTTCCTTTAAGAGAAGCACAGGGACCTATAAAACAATAGTCAATCTGTAGCAGATCAAGCATCAGCTGCAGACGTGCAGATGTCAATTGCATCCCCCTCGGAAGCAGCCATATCCCTCCTAGAAATAACATCGTTCAGAAGAACATAATGTACAATGCAGTCGTGGCAAAAAGAAGGCACAGGGAACCCGTTAATTTAAAGAGTCCCAATCTCATTTTTATTTCTGTTCAAGCTTTTAATCCTGGAATAATTAGTCATTACTAGTATTTAATGACGGGCTTGCTAATTGTGTATCCCGGGATGAAATTGAGAGCAGTTAACACACCAGCAAACTCGTCATTAAGTGTCTTAATGATCGAATTCTCTGGGATTATGACTATTCTAAGCTACAAGTAGCAGTTTAGAATCATTATTTATTTATTTTCTTTCTAGTGAAAGAAAAAAAAAAACTTTCCTCGAGGCTCAGAAAGAAGCGATGAATGCTGGTCTCCCCAGAATTTCTCCCATCAGGAAGAGCAGCTTCTGAGGCAAGTCTTGTTTTCTTAATCGTTACCCGGGCTCAGCAAAATGCTGGTTCCAGTCCACTGAGTCACTGGCTCCGGCTTCTCCTCACTAGAGAGCATTCATGGGGGGCTGATTCCTGGACAGTACAGCCGCCCCCTGCTAGGAAAGTTTCCATCGGTCCTCATTCGCGACAAATAAAATAATTAAGGGAGATGTTATAAACTGCCAGGATTATGTTACAAACTGCAAATTGTAAAATTCACCTCAAGGGAAAATTTTGGGGCCTCATAAAGGGTGGCCAGATTGGGGCTGCGTTAGTGAAATTGTCCTCTTCAGAGGCACCATCCTTTATGCCCAACCTGACATGTTTCACACCCTCTCATTTTCACCTTCTCAAAAGCCTTTCCAGAATGAAGCTAAGGAACAAGCTCAGATGTGATTGGCAGGCCACTGAAGCCTTGATTCCAGTTGGGGGTACAGTCTTAGTGGAACGGTGGCTTCACCCACCAGCCTTGGAAACTAGTATCACACCCTGGAGGGGTGAGGGCAGTGGGGAAGGCAGAGTGTGTATGTGTGGATGGGGGTAGAGGGGGACAGGGTGTGGTTTTTGTCTGGGACATCAGCCTCACAGGTTAAGGTTATGGTTAGGGTTAGGGCTATAGGACTCAGCCACACACCGAGAACCTTGCTATTAGCCCATAATGGTTCTATCACCTAGTCATTTCTTTAGGCCTTTAAAACGGTTTTTATCCCCGATACATGGTAAAATGAAGAGGAATGAAATATTTATTTTAGGAAGTCCCAGTCTTATATTTAAAACATCTTTATTAGAAAGCAAGTGTCTGTTTTATGGTTTTCAATTTTTCTCAAGAAATATCTTGCAGATTCAAAAATATTCCCAGGAGAGAAATTTGATCAAATATTGCTGATGAGAATTAACTGATGATATAAAGTATATTATATAAAATGTATATCATATGTAATATAGTATAATATAACTTACCTATCATGTATAACCTACATATGAAATGTGTCGTGAATGGTGTACTTTCTTGTTATTTTTATGATTATTTTTTGTTAATCCTTACCTGAAGTTATTTTCCCATTGATTTTTAGAGAGAGTGAAGGGGGAGAGACAAAAGAGAGAGAAACATCGATGTGAGAGAGACACATTGGTTGGTTGTCTCCCCCAGATGCTCCACCAGGGCTAAAGATCCAGGCTGCGATCAACGTACGTGCCCTTTGACCTGAAATGAACTCACATCCCTTTAGTCCTCAGGCCTATGCTCTATTCACTGGGCCAAACTGGCTAGGGCATGAATGCTATGCTTTATATGATATTCCGCACACTTACATGGATGTCAACTGTGTCCCAGGACCCTGAGACAGGAGTGCAGGTGGGACAGACACTGGCACCTCTCTCATAGCACGGGGCAGGATGGAGCTATGAGCACTGACAACTATGATGAACAGAGAAGCTCTGGGTTTTACGGGTGTGTCTGTGGGGATGGGAGGGTGAGGGTTAAGCTAGTCTGGGGCACAGAGAAAGTCTCCTGGAGAAATGAGGCCTTAGGCATGGTGTGGAATAACTTTCTCTTTTGGCAAAGACCCCTGAACCCTTGAAGGAAGGAAGGGCCTTATGAGACAGTCCCATCAACAGTACTTTTCCAAAAGAAATGGGATCATCACGTGCCTGGCTGCTAGAAACAAGCTTACGAGTGATTCTAGACATTTGAGGCGTGATGGGCATAGAAAAATGGAAGAAAGATAGGTATTTGAATCACAGAACTACTGCGCTCACTTGGACTGAAATGAGGGCACCATTTTGAAATATTAGAGCTTCAGACAGAGTGGTTTTCATTTCCACATATAGTATTCTACCAGAAAGGGAACTTCTGGTTGCTAGCCTCTTCATGCCATCCCAGAAAGAAGGTCTGATTACATTGAATTGCGTCTTTGATGGCCATGAATTTGATGTAGGGGAACGGGGACCCTATTAAACTTCATATGTTGTAAGGAAGATAAAGGTTGACAGAAAGTGGCCGAGCGCTTTCTCATTAGTCACAAGTTTACTGAAGTGTCTCCTTTTTTTTTAAATTCAATTTTTTAAAAATAATAACTTTTGCAAAATGTTTTAGAAACATAGCTATGCCTTTATTTCTAGGACAGTCATACTCATAAGACTTTCTAGAGAGCATTTTCTTTAAGAAAAGTATACGTGGGGTTTTTGCAGGGGATTAGAGGTTGGTTTCCTAGTGAGTTCACTTCGTGTACTTGGATCACATGCTCTGACACCCAATTATCTGACTTCTGAAAACAGCTTTTATTTACTGGGCAGTAAAACAGCAAAAGACACCCAATTAAGCAAATCTGTTGCTTTGGTCAGCTGAAGGGAATGGAAAATTTATTTTTCCTTTATTAGAACTTCTTTTCATCAGATTCCTGACAAGTGGAGTCATGAATCCAGTGATATTGTTTTTTATTTGATATTGAGATGACTGAATTTTAGAAACTGTTAACTTCTAAGTAGTGTGCATAATTGGATTTTCTTATATTTATCTGGTTTTATTCCCCCATATCCTGTATTCCATGGCTTTGTTTTTTTACTGCTCTTATTCTAAGTTAAATATATGTCAAAGAAGTGGGGAAAATGTAAGCGATTCCTAACAATTGATTACAATTCATTTTAAATTAGTGAATTCATTTAAATGAGTCAATTGGGCCATTATTTATGTGTAGCTGATTCCAAATGTTATTGGGAATAAAGCCATAAAAGAGTTTGCCCGCATAATGTTGGCATCTCCATAACTTAGGACAAGATGGCCTATTTTCTCTCTCCTCGCATTGCATGCAGCCCCATAATTTCTCCAATTATTACTGCGTAGAAAAATTAACGTGGTGTTGAGCTGGCAAATAAAGGAGCGAGGTTGAATTGTAGCATTGCCTGGCCAGAGACATTGCCACTTTATTATGTGGCAAAGGGGTATGTATTGTTAGAGTGCAGGTATGCAGAATCATTTAACCCAACCGAAGACAGAAGATAAGCTCACATGACTTTAAGAAAACCTGTGCTTTTTCCTGATGGGATCTCCATCAGTCTCCTGGATCACTCCAACTTTTTATAGTTCCCATTGGCTCTATAATCATTTACACATTGAGTGTATTGTTCCCTATTTAACCTACATGTCTTCATCTTTTTTTAAAAAATATATTTTATTGATTTTTTACAGAGAGGAAAGGAGAGAGATAGAAAGTCAGAAACATCGATGAGAGAGAGACATCTATCAGCTGCTTCCTGCATGCCCCACAGTGGGGATGTGCCCACAAGCAAGGTACATGCCCCCAACCAGAATTGAACCCTGGATCTTTCAGTCCTCAAGCCGATGCTCTATCCACTGAGCCAAACCAGTCTCGGTCATGTCTTCATCTTTATTTATTCCACATAAACTCTTTAAGAATAAATGCCACTTAAAAATATATATTTTTTTTGGTATCTCTTATATAGTCAATGAAGCAGGTTCTGGGCTCTCAGCTGTGTCTGGAGTTGATGTGTTTGTTGCTGGATAGTGGAAACATCTAGGAGGTGTTTGAACCATGGCTGGAATAGCCAAGGAAATTCACTATTTTCCAGGCAGTTTAGAAATATTTCCATATTTTTGGTGGATTCTTAACCCCAGATCTGAGAAAGTATTATTGTTGCTGGTAGAACTCCAGATGCCACAGCCTTCAGAAGCCTTCAGTCATATCTCCTTTGATATCCAAATCATTATGGCACAATCCCCCACATTGCTTGCAAAAGCTTAGACTTTCCCCATGCTTTTCTCTCTGCATATCTTTGGCCATATCCAGGATGGCTGATGGGTTGAGTTCTGTAGATCCTCCTGGTGTGGGTGTCTACTGCTCATGGCCACTGGCTTTCGCCTGCTGTGTCATTCTTCTGTGATCATGTCTGCCAATGGGAAGTCACCTTTCCTTAGACAGCTGCACCTCTTTGTTTAAGGTACAGATCGGGCTTTGCCCATAATTCATGTGGTAGTGCTTGAGGACAGCATCTATACTTTACAAAAAGTTCAAGGATACATGGAGAAACTAAAACTGGAAAGTGTTAGGATTCTTCCCAAAGTCTACTGTCTATGGACCTCCTTAGAATAATCTCCAGGGGGTCTCTCTCCTTTCTCTGGCTTGTTGTAGGAACCACACTTGTAGTTAACTTTTGAACAGGGTTCTTCTCAAAACCTAGAACTCAAAGTCCAGAGGGAGGAAAGTCTTCTTTATTCCCTTCCAGAGATGACATGTCTACCTCCTCCGACTATAAAAATCATTTCTACTTTCTATAATTTCCTAAACCAGGACCATTTACTTCTGGATCATCCCACAAGTGAAATGCTAGAATGTCCTCTCAGGTTGTCCTGATCCCAGCCTGTAGGATCCTTTTTAAGCCTTTTCTCCAGTCTGAAAGAAAGAAAAGGTGAGAACTGAATGTACCTTTTGTCTTATTATGGTCGCTCCCAACTTCCTATTAGCAAATATTGAGCAAGAGCATAGGTGTACACCTCTTAAGATAGAAGATTTACTTTTTAGTGCAGGGGTGTTTAAACTCTGACCTAGGGAGAGAATACAAGCAGGTATTATTTGCATAACTTTTGCCAAACTATGTCCATTTTAAGTTACCCTAATAAAGAGAATATGACGCCTGAGTCTGAAACACTTGCATCCAGATTTCTTTATGGCCTTCAGCGCTTCTCCAAAATAATAGGAAGACAGTGATCTTAGGACTAATTAAAACCATCCATCAGCCTAACCCCTTCTAGAAGAAATGGATCATTTATATCTATTAAAATGACTCCCATCTTCCAAACCACCCCTTCAACAAAAATTAAAGTTCTATGCTGTACCAGATACCTTGTGACATTGATGAATTTGATTTATTATTAAAGAAAGCTGGAACCATAGCGCATGCTATTAATAGAACTGTCATCTTTCTAAATATATGTGCTAGGGAACTATAGTGTTTAGGAGACACAGACGGTCCCGCAGAGTGAAATGTCGGTCCTGGGGGCTGTATTACCATGACTGGGGACAGTGGGGAAGTTGTGAATGGGTCATATCTGGGGATGTGTGTTAGGTAGTTTGACGAGCTTGTGCTGTTTTACTGCTCAAGACATATCTTATCCCATATCAGGATAATACTTACAGATATTGACAGGGATTCCTATTCTCGAACTTCTTTCATTCCTTCCTCACCCCTTGGGCAGCAGGGACAGGATTCTGCAGGCACTGCCCTCAGGGGATGGGCAGATATGTTGGCAATAAGAAATCACTGGTCAGCTTTGACTCTGTAGAACCCACAGCAAAACTGAAAGAAAATGGACTCCCCTCCATCTTGTCCTATAAGGGCTGGGACCCCTGCCTAAACCCTCTCCCTTTTCTGGGAGTGGCCACAGGGGTGCCAGCAATGTCTTAACTTTCCCGACCACCACCCAAATGGACCAATGAAGCTCCAGGAACACAGTGAAGGTCCTAATTAGGCTTAACCACAGAAAGACCCCAATTCAAGTGACCAAGCTCTGTAACCCTCATCACTTTCCTAAGCCCCCTAATTATCTTACCCCATAAAACTCATTGTTCCTGCCCCGCTCACTCTCTCGCCTCACTGCTGCACCAGAAAGAGGCTGAGAGCCAAACCCGGGTTTGAATAAAGACTCTTTGCTTTTGCATCGGAAAAGGCTCCTTAGTGGTGGATTATTGGGGACCCCGAACTCTGGGCATAACAAAACAACAGTCTGGAAATCAAGGCTTTCATTTGCAAGAAGCGAAACTTTAGGAATTTGAATAGCAAATATATAGGGTTCATGTACATGTATGGTGTGTCTGTGTGAACCTGGGCAAGCTGATAGGCCACAACCTATGAGATCTCTTCTACGGAGAAACTTCGGGTTGAAACCACAGCCAGTCAGCTTTTTTTCCCTCCAGTTTAGTCAAGAAGAAAACAACCTGACAAAAGAGAAAAAAAAAAAAAAAAAGAAGCACAAAGTCAAAATGACAGGCGAGGAATGAAAGAATCAGGCCAGTAGTGATGTATGAAACGTCCTACTTTTGATTTTCCATGTAGGAAACACTTAAAATTGATTTTCAGTATTTCCGTCAATATTCTTGGCTACTATTGTCTGTTTCCTGAGACAGGATGGATGTATGGATGTCCCAT